>JADRCH010000216.1:322362-381381 GCA_019843965.1 Rhynchomys soricoides
TCTCTCTCTCTCTCTCTCTCTCTCTCTCTCTCTCTCTCTCTCTCTCTGACTCCCAATGACATTCTGCTATATTTGTAGATCAATGCCTTGCTCAGCCATTATCAGAGAAGCTTCTGCCTGCAGCAAAAGGGAATAAACACAAAGACTACATAGACTCACAGCCAGACATTATGTAGACAATTAGGGAACTTGGAACACTAAGCCTAAAATGAGATGATTCCATTAAATCACTCTCTACAAGGCTCAAGGAAGCAGGTGGAAGAAAAGATATTAATAATGAAAAGCTTCATGTCTCTACAGGTTTCTGTACATTCTCTCCCACTGAGGCCAGACAAGCCCGTCCTCTGCTATTCTGGGAGGGGAGGTCGGGGAGGGCAGCAGCATTTGAAATGTGGGTAAATATTTAATAATATAACTTTTAAAAATGAGTATGAGAGCCAGAGGAGATGGACCACATCAAGAAAACAAAAATCAACAGGATTGATCAACATGAACTCACAGAGACTAAATCTGCATGCAAAGGCACTGTGTGAGTCTCTGCCAGATAGCCAAATAGGTTATGAGAGCTCATATGAGAAGAGAACACATGGTCCTATTATTTACCAGAAACTAACTCCATTAATAACCACTTTCAAATGAATATATAATTGTCTGTAAGGGAGACTCTTGGGGGAAAGAAACTGCTCTTACATATAGGCCTCATGCCTAGTAATAGGTGGCTCATGAACTCACTGGTATTGTTGGAAGTTCCTTGTCTCATAAAGTCATGTCAGTGCTTTTAAAACATATGCCTTATTGTTATGGCATTACTAAGTGTGTAAATGAGTGGGTGTCTGCATCTATATTTGTTTCTTACGGTTTTTCTTCCCTTTGTTTTATCCTTTTCTGATGTATTCATTTTCCTTTAAACTTATTTTATTTTATCTTGCTATAATCCCTTAGAAGGGATTGCTTGTTTTCTAGTAAGAGACAGAAAAAGGTGGATCCAGATGTGAGAAGAGATGGGGAAAATCTGGGAGGGCCAGAGAGATGGGAAGCCATGATCACAATATATCATGTGAGAATAAAAACTACTCTTAGTTTTAAAAAAAAAATTTAAAAAGGAAAGTCTCATAGAGAGAAATCCAATTTGCCTCAAAATTTGTCAGTGAGAAATGTAGATTTCATCCAGACCCCTTTCATGCCATAAGAAAGGATCTTTGCTCTTCCATGATTATGTGTTTAAATGCCTGATAAACTTGCCCTAATTTACTTGGCATTGGAAAGAGAAGCAGAGATTGTTTTATATACTTTCCTCATTACTAAAGAATGCTTGGAGGTAATTATTATGTTTCCTTGAGGACACGAGTGATTTTTCACATATTTTGCTATAAATCTTAATTGACTAGAAGGATCCATGTGAGCATCCTCACTGTGGATGGGTCAGCTTAGTAAGCCTGACTTACTAAGACAGCCTACCCGCCTAGGTCTCTACACTCTATGGAGCCTATGATGTCTTCTGCCCTCTAAGCTTTTTCCAGGCTTCCTTAGTGCTGTTTTAGATAATGTGGGTCTGTGGCTGGATTTTCTACTTACTGGGTTCATATAAAATCAATGTTTATTCTACACCTAACATAGTACTTCAGAAGATTCAAGATAAATCAATATGTAGGATTCATTCTGTGCAAATAATTAGATGCCCTCCAGTTTACAGGAACAGCTGAATTGAAAACTGTGTGGTGTTCAAATACAATGACTAGTCATTGATCCTTGTCTTGTACCTTCTTTAAGTGCAAATATGATTATTTTATTCATTATTCACTAAATTCTACCAGTACAGAAAAAAGAACTAATAAAGATATTCAGTTTTTAAGTTATATTGTTTAGTTTTAGTCTAGATGATAAAGTAACAGCATACTATTAGATTATTAACATAAATTTTTTAGACTTTTACATATCCAGAGTAATGTCAAAAGTTTGTCAAGATTGATCTGTGAAATAGAATGCCAATGTTTAAGTTCCTTTCAAACAGAATGACTACAATATTACTTGCTAACCCTATGCCATGTCAGAAAAATCAAAGAAAATTCATATGTTTTAAGAAGTAATTTTGAGTACATTTCCTACTCCACAAAAATTATTACCTCAAATTTGAGAAAAATCACTTAAGCAATTGGAACTCTGGCATGGGCAAAATATCCTAATGATATATCTCCGCTGCTGACTCTTACAGGAGAGTGTCAGCTGCCAGCTTTGGAGAGCTGCAGCCCAGCCTTCTATTGATGTGTAGTTTCCAAACTGATTCCAAATATCACATTTGCTTTTATTTCATTGTTATTCTACCAAGAAAGGTTTGGATTTAGATGGCATTAGAATTAGAGCATGGTTAGCACAGAACTAAATATGCCCCGACCCTCATCACTTTTGATGCCTATGAGATAATCTTTAAGGTTTACATATGAATAAGATCGCAAAGACTTATTTTTCTGCATTTAGCCTATATCACTTAGCTTAATGAGCACTAATCTCATGCATGTTCCCATGAGTAATAGAATTCCATCTTTTTGTGAATGAGTGCTAGTACACTGAGTAATTCCACCACATTTTTCCTGGGTCATCAATTCATAAACAACTTAGTTTGTTTCCATTTCTTAACTACTATGAACGATGCTGGAACATGTGTTGGAAGGCAAGTGTCCTCCTGCCTATGTGCTGATTTTATAGCCTTTGTACACACCAACTCAAACCCAACCCCATATCCACCCTACCTACTCTACCCCACATATCTAACATAACTATTTATATATATGTGTGTGTGTGTGTGTGTGTGTGTGTGTGTGTGTGTGTGTGTGTATGGTTCTCAAATGATGAAGGTAGTACTTTTTTTTTTTTTTGCGTTTAGTGTATATCATTTAGTTTAGTGAGCATTAATCTCATGCATGTTCCTATGATTGATAAAATCCCATTTTTTTTGTGAATGAATACTATTAAATTGAGTAATTGAACACACACACACACACACACACACACACACACACACATTGGGCCAGCTGGTCATTCCACAGTGAGGATGTTCATATGCATCCCTCTAGTCAATTAAAATTAATTACAAAATATGAGAAAATGACTCATGTCCTCAGGAAAATGTAATAATTACTTACAAGCATTCTCCGGCTGTGAAGGAACTGGAGGAAATAACTTTTGTGACTTGCTGTCCCCTAATGACACTGGACATTTTCTCAGATAGCCAGTCCTATTCACCATTAGTATAGATCTTTGTGAGAAATTTCATTTAGTGCTATTGCTTATTTGTTGGATGTATTTTATAGTATTTATTGAGATTTGTTTTAATGTGAAAGGCTTAAGAACTTACTCTTCTCTATTATTTATTTTAGGGAGACATAATGAGAGGTTCAATAGTGTAAGAAACTCTAATGTGCTACATGCCGTGCAATGAGGAGAGGTACTGATAATGCCTTGGCCATTTGGAAGACCTGGGAGAAAAGATTTGGGAGGTTTTCACTGAAGAATTTTTTTAAAGAATTATTTATTTTATGTTTAGGAGTACAGTGTAGCTGTCTTCAGACACACCAGAAGAGGTCATCAGATCCCATTACAGATGGTTGTGAGCCATCATGTGGTTGCTGGGAATTGAACTCAAGACCTCAGGACGAACAGTCAGTGCTCTTAACCACTGAGCCATCTCTCCTGTCTCTAAGAAGAATTTTTAAATACTTAAGAAGTTAGGTATGTTTAACCTGATTTTGGAATTATGTGTATGTTTGTATATACTTCTTAATATAATTTCCTATAGATATTTTATGTTTTATGTATCTGCCAATAATAAATGTAACTTGGGCCTATCCCTAAATGTATGCTAGGTCTAAAAGCCCTGTTGGTCTCATGGCAATCTTCTCAAGTTTACCTGACAATAATCCAGCGGGGAAAATCACCATGACCATGAGATGTGGAATATGGAATGTGAACTCCAACTTAAAGAGGGAATTTCAAACAATAATATGAACAAAATTTTAAAAGGAATCATTATCTGGATCCTCTGCAGGAGGAGCAAGCAGTGTTTTAAGTACTAAGACACCCCTGGAATATTTATATCTCATAAATTATTAGCTTTATAAAATCACAAACAATATGAACAAAGTGAACATGAAATTGGAATCCAGAAGCTGGACAATGAATGCACTACAGGAATATTCTCAGAATTGTGAAAGAGTTCTTGTAATAAACATTAACAGGCAGGTCTATTTTCACTTTTTTTTTTAAGGTCTATTTTGAAAGTTGTAAAAAGAGAAGAGCATACAGAGCTCTAATATTTTCAACACATGTATAAGCAAACAGATAACAAGCCAAGCAATATAGATTTACTGCGTAGAAATAGAAAAATAAGAATACAAAGGGGCCAAGTTTATACACATAATAGCATATGTGTAGACTGATGCTATGACGACAGCCCATGTGTGTGATGGGTATGTGTTTATTATCCAGAAGGAACTCATTGATAAATTGAATCTCAAAAAATATGGAGGCACAGAGAGTATGAAAAAAATAAAAAATAAAAAAACCCAAAGGAGACTATTAAGGAGACTATTTCAAACCCGGGAGGTGAGACGAATTATGGCTCATCATCTGCTATATTGCCAATCCAACTTTTCTGTTTAGTAAGAGAGGACTTTAAATTTCCTTGGGATTATTGAGAAAATGAGAGGGATGTAATCTAATTGGTCTTTTACTTTTTTATATATAAAATCAATGCTTAATTTAAATCCCATGGGGAAAAGAGGTAGACTTATCTAGTAAAATAGATAGAAAAAAAAATTACTAAATAAAGTTTCAAAAGAGGCATATTAGAGAATTTATTCAAAATTCATATCCTAAATTGTAAATCTTATTTTCTAAAACATTATATATTTTTATTAAAATTATAAGTTTGGAGGTTGATATGAAGTCTCGTTTACTAGACAATGATAAGGGGTTTTAATTGCAGATGATCATTATAGAAGTTTTACTCACCAATATCTCTAGTTTTATAAGGAAAGACACTGCAGTAATGAGCCTGCACTAATACTGATGATGGTGTCTGAAGTGACCATGGCCAACTAGGAGTTACAGAACCGGTATCCAAGAATTGCTGGCCTTTGTTAAAAAATACCATAGAAAATAAGTTTTGAGATTGTGACCCATACACTGAGATGTTTATTATAGTTAACTTGCAAAGAAAAATGTAAAACTATATGTCTATATTTTATTTTTTGACTTACTAAATTTTACAACTATAGAAGACCTGAGGAGAATGTCTAAAAAAATGCCTAAAAGAAAGAGCATAAAGCTAAAGTTTCTGTGATAAGTTACATCAACTTTCATGAGTAAATCAGGATAAAAGCATGAAAGCACTCTCTCTCTCCCTCCCTCTCTGCTTCCCTCCCTCCCTCCTTTCTTCCCTTCCTCCCTCCTTCCTTCCCTCCCTCTCTCTGGATATTCATCCATCTTTGTACCTGCAATCTCTGCATTTATCCAAGGGAGAAAAAGAAGCAGGAAAGAAGAATGGAACTGATCCCAGGCATCCCATGAGATGGTCACTGGTTCAAAGGCCTACAACCAAGCCTGAAAACCTAAGTTCAGTCACCCAGATCCATATGGTAGAATTCTGAGTCCTTTTTGTCCTCTGTTCTCCGGAGGTAAACGAAAGCATGTACATTCTCACACACACACACACACACACACACACACACACACACACACACATACACACACACAGGCACACATACATATGTGAATGTAATTTTTCTATTATTCTTTTTATTTTTTAAAAATTTATTTTCCAGGTCTCCTGTTTGGAAACCCCTATCCCATCCCTCCTCCCCCCTGCTTCTATGAGGGTGTTCCCCCATCTACCCACACTCCTGTCTTCCCTCCCTGGCATTCCCCTACACTGAGGTATGCAAAGCAATAAATGATCTCATAGTCAAAATGTTGTTTTCTCTTTCTGATGCAGTCTCAACACCTGCTCACCTCTGGTTTGTCAGTGAAGTAAGTTCACTAGAAAAAAGATTTTCAAAGAGAATGAAAGTTTACTAGGAGAATCATTTGGTAAAATGGGATTCTTGAGAATTTATCACTTTTGACTGTTGTATGACTACTTTTCCTGAGAAAGTATTAACAAACATGTACTTACGCCAGATGCCACACTAACAACAGACAAAAGAAATAATTCCACTCCAGTCTAACTTAGTAAAATGAGCTCACCGGGGTTATTTTGGGGAATGCAGATGAGAGACCACTTATGGACCCAAAGTGTAATGTGCCACAGAAAATCACCAGAGTTTAGGTGAGGACTTTGAAAGCTGCATCCCCAAGTCTCTCTGCACAGCTTGCAGGCAGCTCCACCAAGAATTTCTTTTTTTACTACCAGTAATTGTTTGCTGCTTTTATCTTCTTGGGTAGAAACTGTGTATTTTACAGTGTTCTAAGCTTGCTGAGTACTATAAAATTCTTTAGCTTCCTGTGGCTTATGGCTTTTCTTCTCCTCTCCTCCCTCCGTCTTCCTTCCACTGAGGTGGAGAGGTAATTTCAATTTGGAGGATCTAATGATGTACTATTCTCCCTCAAATTTTTATTCACCTTCTTTAATGTTCTTGTCTTTCCATTCCTTCCATGATGCCTTCTTATTGAAGACATCTGTGTTAAAATTTTTCACAGATGAGACAGTTGGCCACTGAATGTGAATTCCAAAATTTTAGTATTCACATAAAAATCTCCAAATTATACCTCAATACTTTAAAAAAGAAAATAAAATTATTTCTACTTTTATCATCAAGAAGATTATTACTACATGAAAAAATCAGACATCAAAACAGTATTGAAAATAATGCAACAAAACCTAACAGTGGTTTTTCTATACAGTAGAGTATGATAAATGGGCTTTTGATGCACAGGACTTGTTAAATACCTTTCCAGTGCACATGAATTTCAGTTTCCATGGTGCAGTTCAATAAAGGGTGTGTACCAACTATGTGAATCAGATTTCAATTTCTACACTGCATTAGCTGAAAGTGCATGGCTTTTAAACTTCACTGCTTTTACTCAATCCAATAGTTATCATATAAATAAGGTTAAACTTTCTGATCAATGCCCAATTAACATCATTTCTGTGAGAGGCTGCTGAGGAGATGTCATGACACATAGCTATCCAGTTCACATACAAATAACAAACTAAAGAGATGCTTAGCTTCTTCGGTCCCCATTACCAATTCATTTAAAAGCCTTCAAGGTTAGGTAGTTGAGATTATCTGGAAAAGCTCCACTCTCCCTGATTAAGTCTCTGTAGTCTTTGTCTATCATGCTGTTACAGAATCTAGGAAGCATAATTTTTTCTATAAATTCTGTTTCATAGATTCTGTGCATATGGAACAATGTGTGGTATCTGTGTCTTTGTGTTGGGCCTTGTCATCACGCCCTCCAGTTCCATCTACTCTCCCACAAATGAGTTTCTTCCTTACTCAAAACTATAGTATTTCTTTGTGTGTATACACTATGTTTCACCTTATTTGTCTCTTGATTGATACTTAGGTTAAAAGGAAATTAGACAACAAGATGAAATTATGCAAAGGAAAAAGAAAGTGATAATGATGGAAATTAAAATCATTAAAAACTAAACAAGTAAACATTCAGAAGAAGTTGCTGACTGCAGGAATGACAAATGCTCTTGCCATTGGAGACACTCACAATATGCAAATACAGAGAAATTCATTATGGAATTATATACTTGTGACACAAAATGCTGAATGAAGATATGCCAAGGAAGTGGATGCCAGCGAAATCATTAACCTTAGGAACTCTTGGCTGATTTTAAAGCATTGGAATTAAAGCATTTTTTTGTCCAGTTTGTCCAACATTTAGAAAATAACATTTAGAAAGAGTGACAATAACTTATCAATGTTTGGAAAAAGAGATTACTCTATTTTTTATGTTGCACGAGAAGAAAGAAATGATGTTCAACTCACTATGACACACTTAATAAGGAAGAAATTGGACACACTAGTATGCAGTAGTTCATGTGTTTTAAATTACAGATTTTCTATTTAGGCTTATTTTTTCTTTTTTTAGTTTTAGAAACAAAATTAAGAGAAGTTTAAATATAGGTGAATATTGGTATAGAACAATTCCTAGTTTTATCAATTGATTGTTAAGAATATATTTACCATGATTTTTGTGGCCCCTTGCTACTTCATAAAGTAAGGACTTCTTGTTCTTAGTCTCTAAAGTTTAATATATTCAATGTGCAACTTAATTTATTTTAATATGTTTATTATATTAAAATATTAATATATTTTGGTGTACAAATATATTATTTCATAAGTTTAGAGATAAATAGAAGAGCAATTTCAAATTTTTAAATCACAGCTCAACTTTGAGTTTTTACTAGACATCTCACTTTCACAGAATTATGTAGGGCAAAAATTCTACATAGAAGACTTTGTTATAAAGTTATTATGTCTTTCTGAAAGTTATCTTGTCTAAATCTAAGAATTAAGGTAAAGCTTCCATTTAGATTATTACATAAAACATTTACTGTGCTTTAAACACTGCCAAATGCCTTAAACATTTGCATGTATTAAAATTTTCATTCTTAGTCATACAATGCTAAGGCATATAGAGAGATGTAGGACCCCATAAAGTACCAAATGATGCTTCATGGTAACCTATTTTCTCTGGAACTCCAGATTTTTTACTTTGATTCATAGAAAAAAGACATAACTATGCTTTTGAATTATAGAGTTAGATAATACATTTTTCATATTGTAAACCCTGGAAAAGAAATGTTGTTTAGCTAGAAATCCTATTAGTCATTCAGCAAGTGTACTGATCTTCAGGTGAACCTAAGTCACAAAGCACACTCTACTCAGGCTGTATACTTAGGAACCTGAGTTTTCCAGATTTGTCACTACTCTCAGACCTGTGTTTCCACTTCCCTGTCCTGTGTCATCAGCTAGAAGGCTCATTCTTGTAGGCTTTAGTTCCATTTGTCCCATGGGACTCAACATCAAGATTATAGAGGATCTCTTTACTTCTGTCCTCCGTTGTCACATGTACCTGCAGCGAATGTACCACTCTTATTAAGTATCAGCTCAGATCGTGTCACTCAACCTGTGTTCAACTGTCATTGTTTTACTGAGGCATTTCCCTTACTCTTCTCCTTCGCCTTCTCTTCTCCTTCACCTTCTCCTTCACCTTCACCTTCTCTTTCTCCTTCTCCTTCTCCTTCTTCTTCTCCTTCTCCTTCTCCTTCTCCTCATTCTTATCCTTACCCTCCTTCTCCTTCTTCTATTGTTTCATTTTGTTTTGTTTATAAAGTACTAGATAAATGTTTTTAGATTTAACTTATTTTAGATTAAATTATTTAATTTATTTACATTACAAATGTTGTCCCCCTTTCCTGGTTCCCCCTCCCTGATTTCTGCATCCAAACCTTCCAAGAAGCTTTTGATAATGAAAGCTACCTGAACTGAAATGGGATCTTCAAGTATCAGGTACAATACCATGAAACATGACTGGCCTTAGCTCTCAATTGATAAGAAAAGAAATGCTTTGTCTGAGATGCCATTTCAGTTCTGGTAGTTTTCTTTATCAAAGCATTTTATGTAGTCCTCCTTTTTCTTACAGAACTGATAAGAAAAATATAGAAAGGTGCCTGGAAACCTAAAAAAGATTCAACTTGTTTATAGATTTACACACACACACACACACACACACACACACACACACACATACACATACAAACAAAGTACTTCAAGAGGTAAAATGTGTCAGCTTACAAAATAAAGTCTGCCTGTGCTCAGCTCCCAACATCTTGGATTTTTGCATCCCTGTCTACTACTAGAAGATCATCAATTTCTTTGACAAAATGAGTGGGTACCCTGAGAACAGGAAAACTCCTGATTTACAAATGTTTCATGCTGGTCCTTTATAATGCTGTGCATTCTTTCCCTCCTAGTTCTCCTGTCACCAGGCTCAGACTCCTAAAGCATTCTGTAGAGAAAGCTGGACAGCCTACACCTCAGTACAGGAAAGAGAAATGGTTTGTCAAGACACAAACTGCACAGAGCCAAATCTTCCCTAAGCAATTTAAAGCCATAATTCTTCACACACACAGTAAGGGTTTGTCAACCAACCAAGAGGAAAAATCAATGACTGAGTACTTCTATGCCATGAAGGAGACAAATGTAACTAAACCAAGTGCCTTCTGAGCAAGCCATATCTACAAGATACCAAGAAGGCATTTGTGTTCCACTGAGAACACACACAAGGGAATCCGCTTTCTAGAAAACTAGAAAAGACTGTGGTTCTGGGGATTTCCCCAGTTGTCAGATACAATGAATGTTACTATACAGAAGTTGGCAAGCTCTCTTATAAATAATCAAAAACATAATTAATTAATTAATGTTGGAAGATGTGATGTAGCATATGATTGTAAAAATCTCTGTGCCTTCATATTTATCAAATTCATTTTTGTTTATATTCCTGTTTGATATGTAAGAAACAGGGTTCAAGTTTCTGTGTATTGTACATTCTAGGACTAAAATATTATGACAAAATCATCATTAGCAACAAAACAAGGATTCCAACAATGATTTTTAAAAGCAAACTGAGGACAGGATTGCATTTTATAAGTGTCATCTGTCTAAAATAGCTTTTTTTTTTTTTAAATTGTCTTTGATCCAGAAGAGAATTTCACAAATGTCCAAGAAATTTCTCTGTACCTTTTAAACAATAAAAGATGGCATTATTCAAGTTCTTTTAAATGTCTTAAATCTATATAGTCATAATTATTATTTTGAACATTGATCATAGATATAATTGAAACAAAAATATTTCTAAAGGCAATTTAACTTGGTAGGAAATGGAGGAAAAAAAACATACTTTTTGGAAGCAAATTCAAATTATATCAATAACAAAAAATATCATAACATTTTTGTATTGATTGATTTTAACAATGAATTAATCATGTTTATGAAAAATAAGAAATATAAATTATAAGCAGTTACATTTTAATAATCTATAACTATAATTTGAAGAGATATCATTTATTTCTGGCAAGGACATTTCGTTTTCAGTTACAAATTTCAAACACATTTGAGTTACAAATATATGAAATATTTTTAAAGTTATTGTGTTTATTTTAAAGTACCTAAGCACAGATGACAGTTTGCTACATCATTTGTACCAAAATGCCTATTTGGGGTGTGGGAAATGACTCATGAATGACTGTGAAAATAACTGCAATTTTCATCTATGGTACAAAGGATGAAGGCAAATGTCTAATGTTTCAATACAAAAGAGTTTTCAATGTGTTTGAAATATAATCATTTTTCCACATGAATTAAAACAAAAAACTTAGTTTCTTTTTTTCTTTTCCTAAAGTTTTGTTTTAGATAAGAAGTACAAAACATCCTTTAAAATCTAAATGTTAGCTTTAGCCTTGTTGATGCTGTTAAATCAATGACTATCATCCTGTGAATTTGAAATTCTTATGAATTAATATTTGCAATAGTATTATTGTTTGTTAAGTATATAAGTGTAAATACTTTTAACAAAATAGAATGAAATACACATATTGTCAACTATTCTATATTTACACACACGTACACACACACACACACGTGAGTGTGGTTTCCTTTTATTTCTGCTTTTGTGACAAATATTTGACAACAAGAAACTTTAGGAAGAAAGGATTTATGCTGCTTAAAATTCTGTGTTACAATCCATTGTTGGAGGGTGGGGAGACAGAGCAGGAACTTAAAGCATAACAACTACAGTCAAGAGCAAAGAATAAATATATAGATCCTTGCTTGGGGTGTGTGTGTGTGTGTTTTCTTTAGTTTTTCTTTACTGTATAGTTCCAGTTCCATCCTAGGCAGTGGTGCTACCCAGACTTAGCTAGTTCAATTAAGCATCAAGACAACCCCCACAGACATGCCAGTCTGATTTAGATAATTACTCATTAAGATTCTCTTCTACCAGGACAATTCTATGCAATGAGAATTTGAATAATTTTATGTGTATAAAACTGAGTTTATTGAAATTGCTTACAGGAGCATGATGACTCAAAGAGAACTGTGTCACCAAAATGCCCATTTGGGGTGTAGGAAATGACTCATGAAGTGTCAGGCTTCGAGCTCCCTGAACAACT
Source organism: Rhynchomys soricoides (assembly GCA_019843965.1). Taxonomy (NCBI): domain Eukaryota; kingdom Metazoa; phylum Chordata; class Mammalia; order Rodentia; family Muridae; genus Rhynchomys; species Rhynchomys soricoides. The sequence continues at coordinate 334,547 of JADRCH010000216.1, forward strand.
TGCAGGAGGTTTCTATCATCGATGAATCAAGGCTTATATAAATTTGGGGAGAAGACTTTTGTACCTAGAAAATTTGTGACTTTCCAAAATTTTGTAAGACTCATGAGACTCTTAAGCTTAGTAAATATTTCATTAACTTCCTAAATCTCATGGGCTTCCTCCCTCCTTTAAGGGGAAATATTTCAGAATGGTAGAGATAGCTACACAGCAGTTATTTTTTTCAGTATTTTGTCACATTAGCAAAAAAACTTAATCACATGCTGTGAAAATAGTTCAAAACTGTTATAGAATAATAATAGGATAATTTACATCTGGGAAGGTTGCTTACTGCAGAAGTATGAGGACCTGATTTCAAATCTCCAGGGAGTGTATAACACTGGATGAATCTGTAACTTAGGATTCCTAGGACAGAAGGAAAATTAAAGAATATTCCTATTAGGGTTCTTATATGCCAGCTACCCTGTTTACACAGTGGTCAACAAAAATGAGGCCAGGACTCAACAAACAAGGTGAAAGATGAAAACCAAGAGCTGAAATTGTTCTCATACCTAAACACAAACACACACACACATACACACACACACACACACACAATCATTTGTACATCAACAGACACAAAAACACAAATACAGAGAATGGAATAGTTGAGCATAAACACTGTGGAAAATAAATGGTATAATTAAGAAGAAGGGGACCCAGTGCAGATCTGTAAAAGCCTTGCTTATACTGCTTCAGTCTCTGCTAGTTCATACAAGCTTTCACTGTGTTGATTTAAGAGGTCTTACTTTTTGATGCCCTCTATCCATTTTGCCTCTGAGATTCTTTCAGCCTCCTTCTCTGGAGACTCCAAGAGCCCTAAGTGCAAGATTTGATGGAGACCTGCCTTTAGAGCTGAGTATTTCATGGTCAACTAGTCTACATAATATCTGGCTATTGTCTCTTTATTTGTTTCCATCTGCTTCAGGAGGAAGCCCTTCTAATGATTGCTGAGAAAACCAGTGATACATGACCTATATAGGAGAGTGTCATTAGGAGTCATTTTATAGTTGTATGTGTGTGTGTGTGTGTGTGTGTGTGTGTGTGTGATCTTTAGTTTTTGTCTCCCAACCAATGTCAGTTATGAGTTCTAACTTGTGGCATGTCCATTAAGTAAAGTCAGACATCACTTGGTTACTCCAATAAACATTTTGACAATAAACATTTGACCTCCCATATCAAAGGGTTTTGGACTAAAATGGTGTTTATGATTCTCTTTTGCTAGTTTTCAGAGTACCTTTCTTTGCCAAAGTTTCTAGGCATAAGAATGAAAGATTTATCTAGGTACCAACTGAACTTCTCTGTGTTCAATGTGTTCTGTATGTGTTGTCTTCAGCAACTGGACCTTCACATCAAACAGTGAAGAGCAACCTCTAGTCTTGGTAACAACCTGGGTTATAATAAGGATTCTCATGAGACTCTTTTCTCCAACTATTCAATTCTATATTATTTATTCCCACTACTAAAAACATCATTTGATATCAAGAGATGGCAAGTTGGGACTCTGTTGACCTGATTATTTAGCCCTGATCATTTAGATTGCCTTCATGTATGTATATATTTTAGGAGGGTTCTATTGTCTTCGGCTTCCACACTATTTTTCAAATGGCTATTAATTTTATCTATCTCTACCAATATTCTATTTCTTGCCCCTATTCCCTGCCCCTTCCCACTTGATCCCCCTGTTCCAGTCCCCTTGCCCATCTATATCTATCTATTCTGTACCTATTTCTTAATGTGATCTATGTGTCCATTACTTTATATATAATCTCATATTTAACAACTAAGTAATGTTCTATTATATAAATATACCCCTATTTATCTTTATTCATTATTTTTGAGGGCTGAGTTGTTTTCAATTTATACCTATTATAAATGAAGCTAAAATAAACTCAGTTGAGCAAATGTTTCTATGGTAAAATTCATATTTTTTGGAGTGTATATCTAACAAGGATATAGCTGGATCTTAGGGTAGATCAATTGCCATCTTTCCAAGAAGCTGCAACACTGATTTTCATGGTGTCCATAAAAGTTTGTACTCCTGTCAGCAAAGAGTGAGTGTACCCTTACTACAAATATTTGATATCATGAGCTGTCACTTATTTTATTGACCATAGCAAATTTGACAGGTATAACATAAAATCTAAAAATATATTTGATTTGCATTTTTGTGATTGATAAAAATGTTCAACATTTTCCTAAGTGTTCCTCGGTCATTCTAATTTCTTCCTCTGAGTATTATCTCTTTAAATCTGCACCCTATTTTAAAATTTGACTATTTATTTCCTTGTTATCTTGTTATTTTGAGTTCTTTAAGTATTTTGACTATTATACCACTAAAGAATATGTAGTTGGTAAAAATCTTTTTTCATTCTCTAGGCTGTTACTTTGTCAAATTACCAGTGACCTCTGCTGTGCAGAAGCTTTAAAGTTTCAATACCTCCTGTTCATTAATTGTTGATCTAAGTTCCTGTGCTAATCATGTTCTGATCAGAATGTCTCTTCCTGTACCAATGAGTTTAAGGCTATTTCCCACTTTCTTTTCTATCAGGATCAGTGTATCTGTTTTTATGTCAATGTCTTTAATCATTTTGGAAGTGAGTTTTGTGAAGGGAGTATTAGTCAGTGTTCTATTACTGTTGAAAAGACATCATGACCACAGCAAATTTTTTTATGACAAACATTTAAACAGGGCTTGCTTATAATTTCCAAGGTTTTTTCCATTATGAGTATTATAGAATCCCTGATATCAAACAGGCTGACATGGTGCTAGAGAAAGAGTTGAGAGTTCTACATCTGGATCTGTATGCTGCGGGAAAAGAGAGCCACTGGGCCTAACTTGGACTTTTGAAAGCTCAGAGTCCACCTCCAATGATATGCTTCTTCCAACAAGGCCAAACCTCCTAATCCTTTAAAATAGTTCCTCTTATTGTGTCTTTGATTCCTGAAATTCTCTCCTTTATCTCTTCTATTACCTGAAAAATATAGATGTTATTCCCATTTTTATAGTGATATCAAGAGAATCAAAGTACTTAAATGATGTTCATACATTCCTTCATCTGTTAAAAGTATTACTCTTTCCCTCAACTGAAGAATAGATAAAGAAAATTTAGTACATTTACACAATGGAATACTCTTTAGCTATTAAAAACCAAGACATCATGAATTTTGCAGGCAAATGGATGGAACTTCAGAATATCACCCTGAGTGAGGTAACTCTGTCCCAAAAGGACAGACATGATATGAACCCATGCATACGTGGATATTAGCCATAAAATACAGGTAACATGTTACACTCCACAAACCCAAAGAAACTACAACAAGAATGAAGGCCCAAGCAAGGAAGCCTGAATCTCACTTAGAAGGGGGAATAAAATAGTCATAAGAGGCAGATAAAGGGAGGGAACTGGGAGGGAGTTGGGGTGAGGAGGGGAATGGGGGTTCAGGATCATGTGTGAGGAAGTACAGAAGAGACAGTTAGATGGCCATGAAAATGAATGGAAATCTGAGCCTGACAAGGATGAGGAGGTGGAGGACATCTCCAGGACAAGACAAAGACCTGGGATAAAGGAGGTGCCGAAGATAAATGGGTGTGACCTTAGCTGTGGCTTACTACATTTGATATATAAAACCTGTAGCTAGACAGAAATATGGTATGGCATCTCATGTAGCCAAAAAGGAACCCCAGTGGATTGATAAAGATACCAACCTACCAAAATAACTTTCAGCCCAAAATTTGTCCTATCTACAAGAAATGCAGGTACCCTGGGGATGAAGCAGAAACTGAGAGAATGGCCAACCAATAACCAGCCCAACTTGAGTCCCATCCCATGGGCAAGTATCAATCCCTGACACAATAGTTCTCAGTTGTGCTTACAGACAGGATCATGTTGTCCTCTGAGAGGTTCCACCCAGAAGCTGGCTCAGACAGATACAGATACCCACACACAATGGTGAATGGAATTTTGGGACTCTTATGGAAGAATAGGAAGAAGAATTGCAGCCCCAAAGAGGATAGGAACTCAACAGGAAGACAAGCAGTGTCAACAAACCTGAACCCTTGAGGCTCTCAAAGTTTGAACCATCAACCAAAGAACATACAGGGATGGACCTAGGCCTCCTTGCTTATATGTTACAGATGTGCAGATTGACCTTCTTGTGGGTGCTGAACAACTGGACCATGGGCTATTCCAAAAGCTGTTGCATGTAGTGGGATATGTTCTTCTAGCTGGGTTGCCTTGTCTGACCTCAGTGGTAAAGGAAGTTCCTAACCTCAAAGAGACTTGATGTGCCAAAGTAGGGGCCATACCCAGGGGAAAAAACCCACCTTCTCAGAGGAGAAGGGGAGGGAGAGACAGAAAAAGGATTATGAGAGGGGCTGATCACAAGGAGTGTAGTGAACAGGATGTAAAGTGAGTAAGTAAAAAAAAAATTAATTTAAAACAAATAGTATTATTCTTTGACACCACAGGCTGCATACTGTCATGTTTACTGCTCCAACATATTTGAAGCCAACCTCATAAAATTGGGGCAAAGAAAGACATTCCTGCATTATTATATCACTTATACAATAATTTCTATTAAAAATACACAAGTATAATATACAAGTATAAAGATAATGTTTGACAAAATTATGTATGTCTTGAAATAGAAAAATAAAAGTATCTTCTACAGTGTTTGGTATTTTGTGTGTGTTGAGAGAGAGGCATGTATGAAGAAACAAAAAGCAAGGAACTCATGCTTCAGTGTAAGGGTATCGGGAAGCTTAATATACTTATTCCTGGGTCCCCAAAACCAATGTCCTCTATGTCTATTCCTTCATAGAAAATGTCCTTCAGTGTTTCCTGGGAACTTTCCCTGGTGTAGACAATTGGGATAAGAACTCACATGAATAAAGTATGAAGAGAACAAATGCTTGTTGGGCTCTAGACTCATGACTCAGAGGTTAACAGCACATACTGTTCTTAGAGAGCACCATGGTTTAGGTCCCAGCACTCACATGGTGGCTTTTAACCACCTATAACTTCCAAAGGATATGATGCTCTCCTTTGGCCTCAGAGGACATTTGTATGGGTATAGTATACATGGACTCATGTAAGCGCACACATATACCTAAATAAAAGTAAATAAGTACAAGATACCAAGTAATTAAATTTAATATACATTGCACAATTTCAAATGAAGCCATTCAAGAAAGTTAAAACATCTCAGGTTTGAGAGCTTAAACTTGAACAAAATCTAAATTCTGAATTCTATTGTCTTTGCTCATTAATACTTTGGAAGCCCTAGTTTACAAAGCATATAAAGCCCGGAGGCTGTGTCCCTCATTACAATATCTCTAACACATATCATGGATCCCTTGGAGGTGGAGCTCATTTTAACAGACCCCTGTACAAGGTTCATGGCACCAGAGTCACATGCAAAATCCCAGCTGATTAAGGAAGCTTTACAGAACAAGAAGAAATTAGAACCATCGGAGTTGTGCCTATAAATATGGTGTGCGATGACAGGCTACTCAGATATATTTATTAAATGAAAAATGGTTTTTTTCACTTAGACTGCTGTATTTCAGTAACAGTTCCCAGAGCTCTCCGTCAATACCCTTTCAAACATAATTGTCATAGGGCCAGTACTCAGGGCCAGCAAAGGCACCTTTGGCCATAAGAATGTATCCTTAAAACTTTATAGGAAAAGATAAATTGAGGACATATTTGTAGCAGAAGAGTGCTTTTTACTTGTGAGAATCACTTTGATCTTTAGCACCCAAGGGACTAAAGAGAAAAGATAAGAACAGTCTGCAAGTCCCATGAAAAAAGAAAAGCAAAGGACAGTCAACAAGTTTCATAACCCATTCAGTGGTGTGCTCAGCCCAGACAGATGTCCTAATTCATGCACTCTCCTCCAAAGGCAGTCAGCTTATTCTGACACTGCTCCCAGCTGCTGTTGTTCTCTGAGTCTACATTTTCTGAAAGAGAACTGTAGTAATATTTAGAAATTTAAAATGACCTCTATTTAAAAACTTTCAGTTAATGAAAACAGGATCATAACTCAAACCCTCTAAAATGATGAGACAGAAGTGCTTTATAAAACTTTCTAAAAGTCCAAAGCATATGACAAAGAAAACCACTAATTTTGTCCTCATGTTTTTATATATAAACAATATTGCTCTTTCATACTTGATAATTTGCTTAACTGTCTTTTGGATTTTGGAAACTTATCTATAATGTTTGTCAATTTTTAAATAAATTCATTTCTCATACAATATATCCCGAGTACAGATTTCCATCTATTTATTCCTTCCAACCCTCCTCACCTTCTCTATCCCAAAGATCTACTTCTCCTCTATTTCCCTTCAGAATGGATCAGGCTTCCAAGAGACAACATCCAAACAGAATGGAACAAGATATAATAAGACAGGCAAAAGCCTTTATATTGATGCTGGAAGGCAATCCAACAGGAAAAAACATATCCAAAGAGCAGGCAAAAGTTTTAGAGACACACCTCTCCCACGGTTAGGACTCCAACAACATCACCACACTAATAGCCATAAGCTATATGCAAAGGACCTGGTGCAAACCAGTGTAGGCCTCATGCTTGCCTCTTCAGTTGCTGTGGTTGATTCATTGATGCTGTGGGCTATGTTCTCTTGGTGTCCCCTGTCTCCTCTGACTCTTACAATTTTCCTTCATCTCTTTTGCATGGTTCCTGATGTTCTGAGGGGAGGGACCAAATATAAAACTTCAAGTTAGACTCACTCTTCATGAAATATGTGAGCTTGATTGTAACTCCTGCCAAAAAAATTTTTTTCTGATGACAGGACAAGGCTCTGGTCTATGAGTGTAGAAGAAAAATATCATTAAGAATCATGTCATTGATTTTTGGCAGTCATATTTGGTGCTACCTGACTCAAAATTTGTCAATTTTATGTTAATTTGAGTCATACATTATAATACAAGAAAGACCTCTCTGTCATATTTATGTTCAAATAACAGTCCCAGCATTATTTAAAAACAAAACAACAAAATAAACAAAACAAAGATGGTGGCTAAAGCACTTGCATTGTAAGCATGAGGTACTGAGTTTAATATGCTCAGAACACAAGAATAAATTTTGGCAGGGTGGCATGCCCTTGTAACCCCCACCACCAGTATTTGGGGAGGTACAGAAAGGATACCTCAGGCTTGTTGGCCTGCAATCCTAGCATACTTGATGAGTTCTCAACACCCACTGCAAGACCTAATCTAAAACACCAAAGGTGAGCAGTGTCTGTAAAAGGACATCCAATAAAGTTTCTTTTGGCCTGCAAGAACACACACACACACACACACACACACACACACACACACACACACATGCTCCTATGCTGCATTGGCATGGCTTTGAAATATTCTCCCAAGCAACGATCAGCGATAGGCAAATATTGAAGAATTATGAAATGAAGTATTAGATCTGTAAAGTCTTGGGAATTGTATTTATTTCCTAGGACTTCGATAACAAAATACCACAAATTGGATGTCTTGAAAATAATAGAAATTTACAGTCTCAAGCTTGTGGAGACCACAAGTCCAAATGGCAGGTCTGAAGGGACACGCTCTCTTTGAAAGAGAGGAGGTACATCCATCAATCCACTCTTCCTCCTGTCTTCTAGTGGATTGCAGAAATTCCGGATATTCTTTGAACTGTAAATGCGATGCTTAAATCTCTGCCTCTGGCTCCTTGACCTTCTCTGTCATACACACGTTTCCCTGTGTCCTTCCTTTACTTATGCTACCAGTCATACTGGATTCAGTCCTCACCCTTTACAGTATGATTTCATCTTAGTCAGTTATTCCTGCAAACACCCTGTTTTCAAATGAAGTTATAGTCTGAGGTTTACATTCTGTGGCTACAACACACATGCTAGGCTAGTGTTTTGATGGCAGTATTCAAACACAACCCAAAACTTCATAAACAGTAAATATGCATTTTACCACTGAGCTATACTAGCAGCCCAGCAATGATTTTCTTTAAATATTAGTTCCATAAGAAGTAAATCAGAGTGTGGTGGCACATGCCTATAGTCTTAGCACTTGGGAGGCAGAGGCAGGTAGCTGGTCTACAGAGTCATTTCCAGGAGAACCAAGACTACACAGAGAAACCCGGTATTGGGAAAAAAAGTAACCTCTGCCAAAACAGAAGTAAATCAGGCACTTAAGGGGTTATATATTAGCTATTTTATATCATCTAAAATTTTCTTTAATTACATTGCAACAGTTTCAAGTACTCTCCCCCGAAATACTTGATGCTTATAAAATCTGACGTATGGTCCCTTCACTATGCAGAGGGAGTATTCAAAGCCTTGCAATGAAAACTGAGAAAGAGTTGGTTTCTGGGGATTACTACAGAGAAAAGTAATGGCTCTGGTGAAGTTCTTTTAGATACAATCTGGATTCCTTATCAGAAAGGAAACAAACTGCAGTCAGTTAACACCTTACGTCCTATAATAAAAGATGGATGATATGTACCAGGTGGAAGACAATTTCGTCCAAGTCTTATATGTCAGGACAGCCAGAGCCATATAATCTACACATGTTGCCTGCAGTGCATGACCCTGACATCCTACATTAAACAACCTGAAGTTCCAATGTGATTTTGAAGTACTTTTCACTCTTCAAATATTATTATTGGGGGTTCATGTTGGGGCTCTGGAGGAGTATGATAGAAACTACTGATAGCTTATTGAAAGTATGTGTCACAGTGACATTACACATTGCCTCCATGGCTTGGCTGTTCTATCTCTTCTGTCTTAGTGAATCTCCCTAAAAGGAACATATAGTAGAATATATATTTGGGGCAAAATATAATCATGAAAAGATATAGGATATTTTGAGTCATTCTGACATAAAATATACATGTTGCTAATGTTGAAGTACAGGTTTCAATTCAGAATGAAACTCTTCTACAACACTCACTTTATACCACTGAAAACTGGTAGCTTGGAGTGTATGGTTCATTCATGTGGGCCTTTGTATTCAAATACTGAGTCAAAGCTGCCTGATGTTTAAATGTATTACACACACACACACACATTTAATATATATATATATATATATATATATATATATATATATATATATATAGTATGTGTATACTGTGTATATGAATGAAGTCATACAATTCATGTAATACTTTTCTAAACATTCATTTCTTCAGATTAAATGAAGTAAATTAAAGAAAGAAAGGGAGAGGGTAAGAGTAGGAGTCTAGGAGACTGGGTAGGAAGAAAGAAAGGAAAGAAGAGAGAAGAGAAAACAGAAGGATAGGAGAAGGAATTAGGAAAGTTGGTAGAAACACTAAAATGAGTAAATTAATTGATACTTTTGCAACTTATTAAGTCTTCAAAATATTAAAATATATTTATATGTATTTTGAATATTCATAAAAAAGAAATTTTAAATGATTTTTAATGATTTGGACATGAATAATATCCCTCCTTTTCGAGCTTCCCATCTTCCTATCAGTTCTTCTATTTCTCTTCTTTAGAATATTATCCCATGTTCACCAAGTCTGAGCTTTGACACAGACTAACTGGGTTTTCAGACCACAATTCTAATCCTAATTCCCTGGTCCCCTTTCTAAAGAAGCCAGTGTCTGACATGGGGACCATAGCATGAACAATAGGTTAATCCAGGCACTAATGAACAAACGCTTTTTTCATTTGTGATCATGGAATTTCATAATGGATTCTTTATGTTTATGTTTAAATTATTACCACTAGTGCTTATCTCATTATTGTTAAACATATTGTATGCTTGTGTGTGTGCACTTGTGCGTGTGCACTGGTACGTGTATGTATGTGTCTGGGTGTGTATGCTATGTGTACACTAATGTAGGTGCTTACAGAGATGAGAAGATGCTGTTTGATCACTTTGAGCTAAAGTTACAGTAGTTATGAGATGTCCAACCTGGGGTCAGGAAATAGAACTCAGACCCTCTGCAAGAGCAGTATGTGATATTAACAGCTGAGCAATCTCTCCAGCCCATCACCTATTTGTTTCTGCATACTTGGGTATGAAAGATTAAGAAGCAATGCTTTTTGGAGTCCTTATTAATTATATGGTGTTGTGGTAATAAAGCCTCTATTTACAGAAAAAATAACTACTGTCAAGCTGACCTTACATGTCAGGCCATGTCTGTGGAAGAATACTAAATAAAATTGATAATTGATATTTGAATTGATTTTTTTTACTTAGTGAAAAAAAATATTGTCTCTATCTTAAGCTATTCTTTCATTGCCTAAAACCAGCTATGACATCTATCTTAGCATCCAACCCCTTTTCTTTACTGTTTTAGGCAAACTTGAAAATTTTCTATTCCTCTTCAATAGGTCCCATTCTGTTCGTGTTACCTTGGCTCTTTTATTCCTATCACCATTTTATTCTTCCAATAATGTCTAGGAGGAAGTGACAATCTGTTGGCCAATTTATAAGGGCTTATCTTTCTAGAATGCTTTCTCTCTCCCTTTGTGTATGTTTTAACATATTTATAACAGAAGAAATACTTTCCTTTATTAAATTTTTTTAACAGGAAGCAGGGGGCATAATAGACAGAACATATTTTTCTATAAAAATTAAAGGGTCAGTGTGTCTTTCAGAGCCCTCGTTAAGTGAAAGGATAAAATGGTCTCTGAAATGAGCACGGGCTGTGCGCTGTCAGTCCTATGATCTTCTTACCCTGTCACCTCTCATTACCCAACAGACGATGGAAAGTGACTCTGAATGGCAAGATGAGTGTAACAATATTGTATTTGTGGATGAACACACTCCACAAATTGAAACTGGCATGATTTTTGCACAGTGCTCAACTAAGGGCATTGTAGTTCACCTCTGGTCTATGTAAAGTTCAAATGAACCATGACTTATGAGCCATTTGATTTCCAGAACACTAAAATGTATATACTGTGATAAAACATGGACCTGTCCTTAGTCAGTGTTGTATTGTACATGGTCATAAAATGATGTCCTGGATCAGGCTAGATGAAATCCTCTCATTGTGTAGTCAGCCATGAAACCATATACATACAAACTACAACTGAGACAGCAGTATATATATATATATGCTGCCATACTCTGTAGTCCATGTTTATTTATTATTTGAGGTATAGCAATCCATATTGTTATATGATATGATCATATATTTATACATCATTCTTAACTTTTAAAAATCAGCATTCAAAAAATATTCCTTTGCTTTAGCATCAATATTTATTTTTGGCTTGCTCAGCCTCTATAAGGTGGTTGTGCTTGGGATCAAGATCTATAATAACATTGTAGATTGTACATCAGTAAATAACGAGTCATTTAGAAGGGGCTATGTTCTGTTTTGTCTTAAAACTGTAGCACTGTTGCTTTATTAAGGCAATTAGTTATTCACATTAGTTATTAGTTCTTTTTCTTGAAGTCCTAATAAGACATTCAATTTCATGTTAACAATGTGGATCATATACATGTGTGAACTAGATCAATTATTTTTATTTAATATTTTAACACCCAAAAGACCCTAGCATTTTAACTCAATAATTACAAAACAAAACAAAAATCCCAATAATTACATTTTTTATTAAGAACATTAGTAAGAATTTTAGGTTATCTGTTTCTTGACATATGACTAAACATTCTTTGAAAGTTTGATGTGTTTTCTCCACATGTCCATTCAGAAAACATTTATTGATGCTTTCCTTTTACAATCTCTACCATTTTACCTTTTACATCTCTACTTCAGTCAAAGAAGAAGTCAACATGGTGTGAATGTTTTCAATATATTGTGCCCTTCCCCCAGCCTTGAGTGTGACAAACAACCTGGCTGGAGCCAGTTTGACCTCTCTGCATTTGCAGCTTCCTACAGGAACCTTGAGGAGTAGACTGCCCACTGAACTTGCTGAAACAAAGGATTGGGTCTTTGGGCTTTCTCTTTATATGGAGTACAGAACAATAAACTTCAAGCCTTGATCAGAAATTTTGTCTTGGCTTCATTCTTCTCTCCCACCCGGTCCCTTTTTCATTTCCAGCCTCCCTTTCCGGTAGACCCGGTTAATCTATGGCTGCTGGACAGCTACAATGTATTGAGACAATCAATGTAACTATCTTATTTAAGTTTCATGGAGTATTTTGCAACACTACACGAGAAAAAGCTACAGGTACTGCTGGGGACACATGAGAGTATATTCACATGGGAAAGGCAATAAACAAGAGAGCAACAAAAGTAGTGATTTCAGAGACTGCATTACAATTGCATATCACAGTGCATTATTAAGTGCTTATGTGTGTCACTGTAGGAAACCAACTAGCAAAGTTTTAACAATTCTCATTATGACTAATGAAATATGAAAAATGCATTGATCATTCCATGATTCACAGGTTTATGGATTCTTATGGGTTTGCTATATGTATTCAATATTTGCCATAAGTATGTTCTGAATATGTTGAGATTTAGTGAACTCAAACTACAGATCTTTACATATTCCTGAACTTGCAGTAATGGTCCCTAATTTCCACTGGTAAAGTCTCTAACATTTGTAAAATAATCTAAAAGGCATACAAATAAGTTTATGTTGCGAGTTGCAATACAGAAAAAAGGCTTAAAACATGAAATGTCCATGTTTGACTATAACATATCTTTCTACTAGATGATATTCAACTCAAATAACTGGATATTTTGGTGTGGGTTTTTTGGCAATAACTGAGTAACATTAAATATTATAAAATATAACATTTATAATTTTTTCTTCTTTTTGAACTTTTTACCAATTCAAATTTCATTTATTAGTAGTATTCTCTGTCTGTTTGTATATGTGTATGATCTGGGGATACGGATCCAGGTGTGATCATGGCCATACCACAGTGAAAATGTGAGGTCAGAGGCTAACTTTTGGGAGTTGTTTTTTAATTTCCACTCTGGGTTCTTAGAATTAAGCTCAGGTCACCAGTCTTGTGCAAGCTCGTGTTCCTCTAAGTCACCTTAATGGCCTTCATCTGCATTTTATAGCTAACTATAAGCTGAAGTTCTTACTGACCAAGAATTACATGAATGATCCAGTAACAGACTACAGCCCTTGGTAGAAAAAATATTTCAAAGAAAAGAGGTGGACAGATGGCTCATTGCGTGTCACCTCAGCACTGAGATGAGAAAGGAGAGTCACAACTTTCATGCTAGCCAGGTTTACATCCCTATCTCAAATACAAGGAGGAAAGAAGGATGACTTACAGACAATACTTGTGATGTCTGACTAAACAGAGAGCCAGTGAATTGTTCAATTTTATATTTATTTTGCCATTGGTTGATTGTTTGATAAGAATATTTATGAAATTCCTTCTCTTACATTACATTTTAATCACAATTTCCTCTTTGAGGAAGTCTGCTCTGCCTTCTCTGATCTCTTTATGAAAACCATTTTACCCCCATTTGGGGTTCACAGCAATGCCATACTTCCTTTTAAAATGGTTATATTTCCCTTTCTATAGGACTCTTAGCTCATTAAACATGAAGCTGTGCATATACACATTCTGACTTCTAAACTAACATACCAGCTAGTAATTAGAGATCTTTGCATTAATATGTGTTCAATGAATGACTAGTTAGTAAATGCTTGCTATTGCTGTGTGGCGTTTTTGTGACCTTTTATTTTGATATTCACACATTCTTCCTCACTAAGTAGAAGTGTCTGCCCAATACCTCTCTTTCTTTTAGTCATATTTATTCTGTAAAGAAGCTCCAGTAAAATAGTTTCTCCTAATTTACTCATGTCTATAAAAAGAAATGATGTCTCTTTAAAGTATCAACAGTGTATTTAACAGAGTGATATATTTTGGGGGGCAGAAGCTTTAGACAAAGTAAGCAAAATCCATCTAGCATGAGTTACATATTCCTTGAAAGTTTTCTCCATAAAAGTATAAACATTATATGGGATAGCCATTGATGTTTCATAAAGAATCATAAAACTGAGTACTGTAATGTCCATTGAAGAACAGGATCAAAGATTGCATTTATCTTAAAACATTTCTATGATGACATGTATGCTGCATTACATTGAAATTTGCTTTCTACTTAGATACTTACATTACTTGGAATGTTAACATCCTATGGATTTTCTCAGATGCTGTCATCATTGCCAGCTTTCTATATATCACAGTTCTGTTAATTTATCTCTTAACCATGTTGTGGCAAGGCCATTATTAAGTAGATTCAAGGATGTGATACAGTTCAGCCCAAGTTAACCTTGCTTCACAATAGTGACACGAGTTAATTTAATTCCTGTCACTAGACTTCACAAGGGTATATTGCACATTACCTCTCCTTATTGCAGTCACAAGTCATTATCTCCAAATCTTGCCCTGTAAAACTTATCTGTGGCCCCTCTTACATGTGCTCCATACTGATAAGGACAGGCAACATAGTCAAATGTCTAGGAAGAGAAACTCAATAAAAATGAAACTTATAGGACTTTACAAATAGACAAAAGTTTAGATATTGAATTCTAGCCTATTTCTTCCTTCTTTTCTCCCCTTATCTCTCCACACAATATCAGTTACAGTTCTTGAAATCATAATATACTATTATGAAAATAGAGAAAATTAGGGCCTGCAAGATGGTTCAGAGGTAAAGGCACTTGTATGAGCCAGGCAAACTGAGTTTAAGCCACACATCCCATAAAGGAAACAAAGAACTGACTGTTAAAATGTGTCATCTGATCTCTATATCCAACACTATAACATAGGAACACACACACACACACACACACACACACACACACACACTGACAATAATGGTAACTATTTAATTTTCAAAAGAAAAATAAACAAAATATCTCCAAGGGATTTTAAGAACACTTTTCCATAATGCTAATGAGTTATTCCCATCAATATCTTCTTTTGTATCCAATCAATACAGTAATGTCAAACTCTCGCAGTTCACTCCAAAGCTGTGACAAAGAAAAGACTAATCACCTATGTGGAATGACAGTGCTTGTTTTTCTCCACAGGACGCCTATCACTTATCCTCTCTTAGTGATGACACACAGAAGACAATGGCAAAGTCAACCTTAATGAAAATCATATTATATTAACGTATTGATTGTGGTTTGAAAGCCTCAAATCTACCTTACCTGGAACAATGTTATTCTGTATTTCTTCTATTTCATTCTAGGTAGAATTTTTATAAGAGTATTGCCTTTCAAAGTTTTCTTTGAACACTGGAACTTGCTTTGGAGCATCATCATCAACAAACAAATAACGTTTGAAAAAGTCATTCATAGCCAGCATTCACTGTGGGCATGATTGATGATTCAGACTTGTTTGTAATTATAGACCCAGTATTAAATGTGTGGCATTAGGGAACAGAGAGCAAAAAAATAAATCTATTTTGTTCTACTACCATATAGAGTCATGACAATATGAGTAATAACTGTATAGCTACATTATTCACATAGTAAGGGTGATGAAATTAACTATGAATTGCACATTTCAAGTAAACAATATAAAGACATGCTGCATGAACCTGAAAAGAAAGATTTCATTCTACATTGGACTGAGAATAAATATGTTTATAAGTGACTCAGCACATATCATTCTAAACATGCATCATTATGTTGTACCACACTCATTTCACTTGTGAATTGTACATTACATATTTAATTATCTTTTTACAGCTAGGAAAAGCACAAAAATATTCATCAAGGATCTTCATACTCTAAAGATCTTAAAAAAATACCTCTGTTTTTATTCTCAATCCCATCCATATCTCCATAATCAAATTAATTGTTCTTTAATCCTTATGATTCAATGATAATTGCCACTAGCTGATTGTGTGGAGAAGGGCTACAGATGCTGAATTAAATGGTGGATATAATCAATTAATGACTAAGTAGGTGTGGAGACATAATGTAATTTATTGATATGAATATGAAACATAAGACAAAAACTCATTCAAAACAAGAACTTATTAAGCTACTGTTATAAGAAAACTGAACATTGGACAAGAAGATTACTACAGATGTCACATCGAAGAAAGCATTCACACTCCCCCATATTCAGTACTTTATGTAGATATGATGGGCCACTGTGTTAGTCACTACCCATTTTAATATAAAGTTTCTTTAACCAAAGTTGAAAATAGCACCAATCTAGGAATGTAAATATAAAGAAAAATATTTAGAAGGCTGTTTGACAAAGTAACAGCTGAGAAACATATCAAAAGATAACTTCCCTAGCCATCAATTTTACCATGTTTAGGGAACTAGGTGTGAATCCCTACTGAGATGAAGGCCTGGAATATAACCAAGAGGGTCATTGGGTGCATCTGTAAACAATGTTGCCACAAAGCATGTCCAACCTTGTATAAAATTTTGTAGAAATGTAAATGGTTTAAAACTATGTTTTCCTATAGATGAGAGTACTAACATTTATGATATATAACCTAATTGTTGGATCAAGCCTGGAGTAAGAAAATTTCATTGCCATCTAAACATGGAATGAAAATGGTCAACTTCAAAACATACTTTCCAGACCTACATTCATACTTTTCTTCAATTTAGAATAATTTACACTACTTGCAACTCTCATTTACTAATTGTTTCTAAATCATATATACAGATGTATATATCTCAGACTGTTATCTCATCATGGTAAAAATATTAAATCATGTTATCTTGTGGAATATGTAATACTACAATTGAGTTTCTTTTACAAACTGCTATGTTGTAGTTCTCCAGTAAAATCTGAGCTGGTTAATTTTAATAACAATTTTAAATTTTTCCTACAAAGTCTCTTATAAATCTTTGGAGCAATTATGGCTACTTGCAAGCATGAGAAAGTAAATAATATAATGACTATTTTGGTTTCAATAGCTAGAAAGCAATATTAATGACCAATTCATATTTAAGCAAATGAAAGCACCCATTTATCTTATGTAAAAACAATTTTCTTGTAATATCTGTTAAAAACAAAAAGCTTATGTGAACTTGTATTGGGTATTGGTCATTTTGGCTTTGTTTTGTTTTGTTTTTATCATTTCATATATGGTTCTAAGCACCATTATAGTCATAAAGCTGAATATATAAGAAGGTGGTATGTGTCCAACAGATAAGTAATCTGAAGTTTTATAAGCTTATGAAAGTGAATAAAACCCATTGATAGCAAATGTCAAACCTATGAGCTTATCTGCTTCTAACATATATTTGTTAGCTATGGCTCTATTATAAAACTTTCTGGATTTTTTGGGAGATACAGAAATACAGAAAAAGAATCACTACTCAACATGGTCTTATATTTACCTTCTTTCTGAAAGCATTTATAAAGCAAAGCAAATACCACCACAAAGATAATTTTCCAGTATATACGATTCTTTAGGAAAGTGAATGTAGACAGCATATATTTGAAAATTGAAACATCAATATAGAGGTTGATAGCCACACATATTTCTAGAGTTCAAGTATTTGAAATGAGATATTGAATATCTAGATAGATAGATAGATAGATAGATAGATACACATACACACACCTGCAAGCATTTATAAAACAAAGACCATGGCAAAGACAATATTCAGGCATACTAGGTACTTTAGGAAAGCAAATATAAACATCTATTTGAAAAGTAAGGTGTCAGTGTAGAGGTTGATAGCCACAAGTATTGCTACAGTTCAAGTATTTGGAAAGAGCTTTAAAATGGTCGGATTATTCAGAATAATAAAGCTATACTAATTTCTAAAGAGCAATGTTCTTGAGGATGCTGTTAGGAGACTCAGGGGTAGGATGAAGGGAGAGGAGAATGATTCTAGTAAATAGCTTTGTAATCTTTATCAGACAAAACATTCATGAATATTTTAAAGATAAAACATGTAGTCTTCCATCAAGGGAATTATTTGATTATATACTTCATTTTATTGACTGATGGTTATAAATTCTAGACTCCAATAAAATGAAGTATATAATCTAATAATTCCCTTGATGAAAGACTACTGTTTTATTTTTAAAACATTCCTGAATATTTTGTCTGTTAAAGGCAAGAGTATTCTCAGACAATCTCCACATTTTCTTGAAATTCATTGCCCCAAATCACAGCTTATAAGTCAATACATTTTAGTGCTAGGAACCTTCTGGCATTTGAATGCAGAAGAAAATCATTAGCTTTTCATTTTCTTTACTCACAGGAATCCTCAAATTATTCAACATTTAAAGAAAGAAAATTTAAAAGATTCTCAAAGAAATCTGTTGTTTAAGACAAACGGATTTGTCATACTGAAAATCCAATTAGCAACTACCACATTTAGAAACTATTCCCTATCAATTATGGTCAGTTTTTTCCTCCTTAAATAACTCCAAAAGTTATATTTCATAAGTATTATGTATTTAGTCTTTTGATCACTAAATTCTGTGATTGTGTCAACTCCAACAATGTTTGTTTCTAGTCTACCCACACCAAGCACTTTCAAATTCAAGAATGTCATTTCTTTATACAAACCAATAAAACTTTACAATAAATATGTCCTTGCTTTATTCTTATCAAGACTTTACCTTCTCATTTTTAAATCAATGTTATTAATTTCAGGCAATGGACATTTTATTCGAACAAGTATTTGTTGCTATTTTAGTGTTAAATTTCTTTCATTGGGGTTAATATTATATGAAAAACCTTAAATAGAATTTTTGTGTTATTCTCTGATAGCATCTAAATTAGACCTGTGTGCTACATTAAAATTTAAGGAAATGTTAAATTAGCACTCATAGAGAAGAAACCCTAATGGAGATTAAAGCAACAAACAGTAAATACATGCCCATAAAACATTAATAAATTACACAAGTATGTTGTACTCAAAGATTAATCCCTAGCTAAAGATAATCTCTGCACAATCATCCTTAACAACAACTATAAATTTTAATATTTAAACCTGAGTTCAAACCTGTGGTGGTTTGGATGAGAATAGCCCCAAAGGGCTTATAAGTTTGTATACATGGTCCGCAGTTGGTGGAACTCTTTGAGAAAGATTAGGAGGTGTGGCCTTGTTGGAGGAAATGTGTCTCAAAACCCTTTGCTATTCCCAGTTAGTCTTCTCTATTTCAAATATGACAGTACTCACCTACAGCTATGGAGTCATGTCTATCAGCCTACTGTCATGCCCTTCACCATTATGTTCATAGACATTAACTTTGTGAGTTTGTAAGCAACATAAAACATGTTCTTCTATAAGTTGCCATGGTCATGGTATCTTATCACAGGTACTAAAAAGCAACTAAGATATTACCTGAAAAAAAAAAAACAAAAAAAAAACCAAAAAACAAAACAAAACAAAAAAACCTGATTCATGAGACTTTGAAGAACTGAGTCCACTTGCTCATCCATATTCATTGCTGATCTATTTTTCATAGCCAGAAATTGGAAACAGAATAAATGTCTAGAAACTGATAATCAGGAGAATATGGTACATTTACACAATTAAATAGTATTCAACTGTTAAGAAAAATGAAATTGGAATTCACAGGTACATAGATAGAGGTAGAAACAGTCATCCTTACTGAGGATTCCAGATCCAAAACTATAAGTATTGCATGTTTTTTGTTGTGTAAGTATATTAACTTTTAAGCTTTATATATGTGTGTTTCAATCCAAGTAACCACAGAGGTTAGGTAGATATTAAGGGACTAAAGGAGAGGTAAGGATCTCTCATTGAAGAGTAAATAAAATCCAGTAATAAAAGTAGGAATGTGTGGAGGGACAATCAACAAGACCATTCTAATGTGCAATGATTTATCAACTCCTTCTAGAAGTTTGTATACTGACATGATTACCAATCTCTTCGTTAATTAAATTGTTAGAAAGTATTTATGTCTTTAACACAGAGGTGCGTTTACTGGATGCAGCAAAATGCTGGGTCCTGTTTATGGATCCAGTTCATGATCAAGTAGGTTTCATCTCAAGAAGGCAGGGATGGTTCAATGCCATAAATCCATCAATGTAATCCACTACATAAACAAACTCAAAGAAAAAAAGCCACATGGTCATTTCGTTAGATGTTGAAAAAGTTTTTGACAAAATTCAACATCCCTTCATGATAAAAGTCTTGGAAAGATCAGGAATTCAAGGAGCATACCAAAACATAGTAAAAGCAATATACAGCAAACGAGTGGCCAACATCAAACTAAATGGAGAGAAACTTGAAGCAATTCCACTAAAATCAGGGAGTAAAAAAGACTGCCTACTCTCTCCCTATCTATTCAGTAAAGTACTAGAAGTTCTAGCTAGAGCAATTAGACAACAAAGGTAGGTCAAAGGGATAAAAATTGGAAAGGAAGAAATCAAAATATCACTATTTGCAGATGATATGATCATATACTTAAGTGACCTGAAAAAACTCCATCAGAGATCTGCTGTAGCTGATAAATACCTTCAGCAAAGTGGCCAGATATAAAATTAACTCAAGTAAATCAGTAGCCTTCCTATACTCAAAAGATAAACAGGCTGAGAAAGAAATTAGGGAAATGACACCCTGCACAATTAAAACAATATAAAGTATCTTGGTGTGACTCTAACCAAACAAGTGAAATATCTGTATGACAAGAATGTCAAGTCTCTGAAGGAAGAAATCAAAGAAGACCTCAGAAGATGGAAAAATCTCCCATGCTCATGGATTGGTAGGATTAATATAGTTAAAATGGCCATCCTCCTGAAAGCAATCTACAGAATCAATGAAATTCCCATCAAAATTCCAACTCAATTCTTCATAGACTTAGAGCAATTCTCAAATTCAAATGGAATAACAAAAAACCCAGGATAGCAAAAACTATACTCAACAATAAAACGACTTCTGGGAGAATCAGCATCCCTGTCCTCAAGCTGTACTACAGAGCAGTAGTGACAAAAACTGCATGGTATTAGTACAGTGACAGGCGGGTAGATCAGTGGAATAGAATTGAAGACCCAGAAAGGAACCCCCATACTTATGTTCACTTGATCTTTGACAAAGGATCTTAAACCATCCAGTGGAAAAAGATAGCATCTTCAACAAATGGTGCTGGTTCAACTGGCAGTCTACATGTAGAAAAGTGCGAATGGATCCATTCCTATCTCCCTGTACAAAGCTTGAGTCCAAGTGGATTAAGGACCTCCACATAAAACCAGATACCTTGAATATAATAGAAGAGAAAGTGGGGAAAATTCTCAAACACATGGGCACAGGTTAAAAGTTCCTGAACAGAACACCAATGACTTGTGCTCTAAGATCATGAATCAACAAATAGGACCTCATGAAATTACAAAGCTTCTCTAAGACAACGGACATGTCAATAGGACAAAATGGCAACCAACAGATTGGGAAAAGATCTTTATCAATCCCATGTCATATAGAGTGCTAATATCCAATGTATATACAAAGAACTCAAGAAGCTAGACTCCAGAGATCCAAATGACCCTATCAAAAGATAGGGAACATTGCTAAATAGAGAATTCTCAAATGAGGAAACTCGAATGGCTGAGAAGCACCTAAAAAAATGTTCAACATCCTTAGTCATCAGGGAAATGCAAATCAAAACAACCCTTAGATTCCACCTCACACCAGTCAGAATGGCTAAGATCAAAAACTCAGGTGACAGCAGATGTTGGCGAGGATGTGGAGAAAGAGGAACACTCCTCCATTGCTGGTGGGAATGCAAGCTGATACAACCTCTTTGGAAACCAGTTTGGCGGACCCTCAGAAAAATGAACATAATACTACCTGGGGACACAGCTATACCACTCCTGGGCATATACCCAGAAGATGCTCCAACATGTAATGAAGACACATGCTCCACTATATTCATAGCAGCCATATTTATAATAGCCAGAAACTGGGAACAACCCAGATGTCCCTCAACAGAGGAACGGATACAGAAAATGTGGTACATTTACACAATGGAATACTACTCAGCTATTAAAACAATGACATCATGAAATTCACAGGCAAATAGATGGAATTTGAAAATATCATCCTGAGTGAGGTAACACAGTCACAAAAGAATGAACAGCATATGTACTCACAGATAAGTGGTTATTATCCCAAAAGTTGGGAATACCTAAGTGTTACTTCACAACAACGATTGGGCTGAGTGTGAGGTCCCAGATGGCGGAGTTGGAATAGGGACTGAAGGAGCTGAGGGAGTTTGTAGCCCTGGGGAGGGAGCAAGAGTGGCAACTGGCCTGATCCCTCGATGCTCCTGGACACTGGTCACCAATCAAAGAATACACATGGAGGGACCCACTGTGCTGGCCACATATGTGGCAGAGGAGAATCTTGTTAGCTATCAGGGAGAGGAGAGGCCCTTGGACCTGTGGGTGTTAGATGCCCCAGTATAACAGAATGCCAAGGAGGGAAGCTGAGAGTGGGCAGGTTGGTGGGTGGGGAAATAGCCCCATAGAGGCAGGGAGAGGGAGGAGGAAATAGGGAGGTTCCAAAAGGGAGATCTGGAAAAGGGGAAACATTTGAAATGTAAATAAAGTACCAAGAAAAATAAAAACATAAAAAATAAATAAAAAAATAAAAATAAAAATATAAAGAAAGTTTTTATTATGTTGACTTTTCAGCTGACCTTATATAGAACTTCTCTGCTGGATCAGAAGAACTCCAAGAATGTGATGTACTACAGTCTAATACTGTAGACAATCTTACTTCATCTTCAGTGTACTCTGATACAAGTAACAAGGAAGGCAATAATCCAAGTAAGGTTGTTTGAATTCAGAATAACATCACCACAAAACATGATCAGAAAAACATACAGAAATGCCAGTAAGTACATAATAAAAACTAACAGAACAGCCATTTCCTAGAACTTTCTTAAGACAAAGTAATTGAAAGGTAATTGCCTGGCACGTACAGTAGATTATATCTAGAAAAGCAAAAAAGAAAGGCAGAAGGGCATATCCAGATTCATGGTACAGTAATCAGATTCAGTTCTCTAGCTATGTTCTGACATTCAACAAGAATAAACATATCTTATAAATTAAATTTAAATGTTTGTCACAGGAGGCAGAAATCACATCCAAGAACAATCCAGGAAACAAAATGCACCTGAAGCAAAAGGGACTCTCCTTTTTTCCTGGAGCCTCTCTCAAAGTTCACCATGGGACAGTCTTATGACCATGTTCCAACATATCCCCCATTTTTATTTTTTAAATTTTAGGATATTTATTCTTGTCTTGAGCTATTGAAATACTAAGAGAAGGATGAAGAAACATATGATGAGGGCAAGGCTAGATGCAGGAGTGCCCTTCATGAACCTTTGCCACCAAGATCCATGTCCTGTAAGACATCAGCAATCCCTTCTGCTATGATTTGTCCAGAAATTCCAGGTAATTTTCTAGGAAAGATCTGAAAATTCTTCATCTTGTTATTCAGTGATCTAGTTCATTTTTTATCTTTTTTAAAATTTATTTATTTATTCATTGAACAGGTCAATATCAACTCTCTCTCCTCCCAGTACCCCATCACACAGTTTCTTCCTATTCCTTGTTCCCCTTTTCCTCTGAGGGGGGGGAGCCCTTCTCTGGGTATTACCTCCACAAGTTCCATCGAATGCTTGGCTGTTGGTCTCTGCATCTGTGTTCATTGGCTGCTGGGTAGATTCTTTCAGAGGACAGTTATGCTAGGCTACTGTGTCAGAAAATTGAGAATAATTCTACTTCAAAACCCTGCTATACCATCCTGGGCAAATACTCAAAAGATGATACACAATTCTACAAGGATGCTTGCTCGCCTATGTTCATAACAGCATTATTTGTAATAGCCAGAAAGTGGAAACAACCTACATGTTCCTCACCCAAAGAACAGATAAAGAAATTAATTTACATAATGGACTGCTATCCAGCTATTAAAAACAAAGACATGAATTTGGCAGGCAAATATCTGAAAAGAAAATATTATTCTGAGTGGGACAACTCAAATCCAAAAGGATATGCATGGTTTGTACTTCCTTGTAAGTGGATATTAGCCAAAATGTACAGGATAACCATGCTATAATCTACAGACCCAAATAAGCCAAATAAAGGAGGGTCCAATGGAAAAAGTTTGAATCTTTCTCAAAAGGAAAAATAAAATAGATAACAGACATGGATGGAGAGAGGTTACTGGGTAGAAGAGGGGATAGAGAGGGGAGCACAGAAGGAGTGGGAGAACAGATATAGGGAGAGCAGTGCAGAGAGAAGAAAGATTGATCAGCTGGAGGTTGCAATCTTTAGGACATCCCAGAGATGTTGGATTGGGAGAGGCCCCAGGGTGTCTATGAAGGCTACTGCAGCTGAGACTCCTAGTAGTGGGGGATATGGATCCCGAAGAGGCCATTTCTGTAGCCAGGCAGGACTCCCAGTAGAGGGATAAGGATAGAAACCCTCCCAAAAAAATTTTGATCCAAAATTTGTCCTGCCTACAAGATGTGTAGGGACAAAGAGACTGAGCAAATGCCTAACCAATGACTGGCCCAAATTGAGACCCACCCAATGAATAAGAACCAATTCTTGGCACTATTAATTATACTCTGTGATCTAGTTCTTTACACAATATAGAACATGTCAAGGTAGGGCTGAGCATCCTGAAAATGTCAGAAAGTTTTAGTAATTGGTTCACCTTGCAACAATTTTTTAAGAATTGAATAAATCATTACCTGTCTCTAAGAAACTTTGATGCTCAATGTTTTCCAAGCTATAGAACAATATCCTGTGGTAATTTGGATTATGTATCTCCCATCAATCTCAGGTATTCAAATGCTTAGTTTCTGGTTGGAAGGCCTGTTTTGGGAAGCCTGTGTGGTGACCCTGCTGGAGAAAGTGTGTCACTGAGGTAGTTTTAAAATTCATATGTCATTCCTCTGCTCTCTGTCTGCTGTTTGAGATGTGAGCTTTAAGCTGTTGCAACGTCTGCCTCCTGCTGGCATGTTCTCATCATTTGGACCCCTGAAACTCTAAGCCCCAAACACACTCTTTCTTCTATTTATTGCCATGATCATGGTGGATTACCTTAGTAATGTAAAAGGAACTAAGACATATCCTAAAATAAAAGCAAACTCCATTGTAACAGCTTCACGGTAACATGAAATATAGCCAATATACAAAAGGAAACTTTAGCTTTCATGTGCAGCCCCCTATGAGGAGGGGATTACCCCATTGTCTGTAAGTTCTGTGGTATGAAAAGTCACTGGTAAATGCCTACTGATTTTTATTTTGGGAATAAGTTAACTCAAAAGTTAAAAATTTACTGAAATTATAATTGATAACGTTTTTGTGAATATAAATTTATTCATCTAATATTACGGCAGTGGTGTATGTAGTAATATATTAATAAAATATATCAAATTTTCAAAACTATACCCAGCATCTATCATAGCATAATATAAATTTACATGAATAAAATTAAATTTTGTACAGATTTACATTTTTAAATTAAATTGTCTTGAATGTGACATCTGCTTATATTTATTTGACTGTGATTTACTAATTTTAAATCAATTTAAATTTTCATTTCATCTTCCATATTTACTTACCGTTTGAACTCCAAGTTCAGAGGGTATACTTCACAAATTTTCATTTCTATTCAAGCAAATCTACCCATCCTTAAGACATCCACAAGTTCTTCCTTTGTTAGTCTTTCTGAACTATTCAATAAAATTTGATACATTTTACTTACTCTTTCTACCTTTATGCTTCTAAACATAATTCACTTATTTCAAATCAATTAAGGTTATGTTAACATGACTGGAATTGATTTCATATTTTCCCATATGTTAGTGAGATTATTTACAGTGTTAATAATACTTAGTAATATTTTCCTACCTGAATCCACCAGAAAGTGACTTGCATATGACAGATAATAAGTAACATTTGTATTTATTTATTTTCTGCTTTGTTCCAAACTCAGTTTGATATCTACTTCACCAAATTATTTAGCTCAACTGAAATAAATTGAAAATAAAGTATTAGACATAATAATCTACTCTCTTAAGAAAAATTATAATTGCTTTTATAAATACTCTAAAAATTAAGTGATTATGAATTAAATTATATTTAATAGGAGTAATTTAAATTCAAAATCTAATAATCTCTTTTGTCATTTTAAATTTACAGAAATGTATTCCTTTAGACAAAGATTTAGTTAAGACCTATTGAATATTCTCTGGATAAATTGGCAATAAATCTGCATAAGAATAAAATTCATCTGTGGTATATGTTTAACTCATATCAGTTGAATACTATTGTGAAAATTCCAAAGAGTTTAAAGAAGAAAAGCATCAGTTGAGCCATCTACATTGGGTATTATGAAAAAATAATTATTATGAACAAAGCAGATAAACCAACCACTATACAAACATCAAGGACAGAGAGTTACCCAACATTTCTAGCTTCATAATTGCATTGTAATGCAAAATGTATCAGTTTTAATAGAACTGTATAGGCTATAGTATTTTTAAGTTCTTATAAACAAATTTCAAAGGCCATTATGTTTCTACAAAAATTATTTTTTTAGCAACAAATGGAGAATATGGTACATTGAGTTCCTAGAAGCTTTCCTTATATATATTGAATTAAAATTAGAGAAATGGTATTTTAGTGTTCATGACATCAATGCACAGGTCAAAGAGTAACTTAGTGGAGTCAGTCTTCTCCTTCCACATTTACATGAGCTCTGGATCCGCAGGCATCCAGGCTTATTTGGAAAGTGCCTTTATCTGATTCTTCATGTCAACAGACCCTGCATCACATAATTTTATACTGACAAACTGGCTTCAGACATAATAGTAACTCTATGTATTATGTAATTACATTCAATAATTGTATGCAAATGATGTAATTTCTGCTTATCTATTATAGGTTAGTTAAAGAGATGTTTGTATGATTATATAAAATGTTAATTTATAAAGAAATGTATGAGAACATTTGTTTTATATCAGTCTAGGAGGGAAAATAGCACCCAGATCTGCACATGCAGATCCAAACTGGTCTTTTGTGTACAATTTTTTTTATAAACAATATATAGCTCTTATAGTTCAATACACTGATTGTATCTTGGGTAGATCAAATTCAAAATGGTATGGTAATTGGAATATAAATAAATAGGTTTCTAGTATATTTTAAAATAATGCCATTTGACTATCTTCATCATGAAAGTCGTTTTAGTTTTTAGTATTTGTTAATTTTTTTCCAAGATTTTTTAGTTCTACAATGCTTCTTAGACATAGACCTTTAGTGCCAAAAGATAAGCTGAGATCTGATCTGAGGAAGAACCTATGGCTACACCATTACCTGAAATTAACAATTTCCCCACCTGTTACCAAATGTTTCTTCAAGTCATTAAATTGACCACATGCTCTGGGTTGGGGAGGAATTCTTAAATAAATGTGCATTGTTTACTTAGGTATGAAATTGTCAAGGTCCCCAGGTGAATGACAAAGTTGTCTATGAGTCAGGCTTAGGGAATTGGCAAAGCTTATTATTTACTGACCAGTGTGTTCAAACACAACCAACCAAAACTTACTTCTCCCAATGACCCCAACACAAGACCTTTCCGATACAGAGAACCCCCTGAGACTTGCCAACCTTTCCTTCATGTGCTGTACATGAAAAATACACTGAATACCTTCAATTTGAGAGAGGACCTCTATGTATGTATGTATGTATGTATGTATGTATGTATGTATGTATGTATATATGTCTTTCTGTTGTTCCTTCATACGTACAATGGCACAGTGAATCTTCCAGGATCAATCTATGTACACCTCAAATAAAAGCAGACTATCAAAGACTTATATGCTTGTTTTTTCTTCTTTAAATTTTCTCTTTATTTCTTTTTGTAGAACACTCAAAATGATACACATTAAACTATATTTTCTAATTGAAATCCAACCACTCAAACATTGATAGCAAAGCACTTTTTTTACCAACCATATTGCCTGGGCTGTGTAGGCCATCTCACTCTGGGATCCTCCTTCTCTCTGATACTTAGCTATCTCCTTTCCATCCAAGCCCAAGACATTCTTCATCGACATTGGTTCCTTTGATCTCAGGGGAATGTATCTATACCTTATTAAATAACTTTTAATAACTTTCAGTGAACAGACTTAAAAAGTTTCTATTAAAAATTGATGTGAGGCATGTATAGACTCACTGTGACTGTAACAGCACACCCAAAGCCTGTTCAAGTTCAAAAAAGCCAAAATCTCAGCACCAAGGAGAGGGGGATACAAATTCCCACATCTAAGCAAGCAGCTATACTGCAATTTCTACCTACTGGGAAAAGAAAAGTTAGCTTTCTTTCTTGTAGAAATAGTGGGTACCTTTACAACACTCTAAGGGAGACCCAAGGCCAGGAGTAGTTGCCCAACACAAAATTGAATTTATGCTTTGTATATGGGTTTTTGTTTTAGTGGATTTGTTCTTGTTGCTGTTGTTAGGTTTTGTCTTAATAGATCTTTTTATTTGCTTGTTTTAACTTTTGAGAGAGAAAAGAAACATGAAGTTGGATAGGTGGAGAGGTGGGAAGAGTCTCAGAGAAATGGAAAGAATAAAATGAAACTTCACTGCATAAAAAAATAAATAATAAAAATAATAAAGCACAATATGGGATTTCTCTTAAAATGCAGGTTTCAATTTTGTAATTTAAAAAGTATTAAAGTCTCTCATTTAGAATACACATCTGTAAAATTTAAGCATACTGTAAAATTTCTTCTTACCATTGTAGGGAGCTGTTATTGAGTTAGTGCCATTCTTAGATACTTTCCTAAACTAGAAAGCATCTACTATCAAGACTTAAGCATTATCATTATGTGTCTCCCAGTATTTGTATTTCACCAGCTTAATTTATCAGGATAGGATCAAAATATGGTGGCATACAAGGACTGCACTCCCAACAATAAACAGGTGACAAAATATAGAATGAGAATACTATTAGAAGAAAAACAATTAAGTCAAAATTGTGTATAGAGAAGTGCAGCACATTATAACGATTTTTTCATTAATTAAAACTTCCTTGTAATGAGAAATAATCCCAACTATGTCAACATCAATATTGCACTAGCCTTCATGTTGCTCCTCTGCTTCAATGAAGCCTTGGTGCTGTCTTGTTCCAGCAAGTGCACTAGCTGTGAATGAAGAGATGCTGCACAGATATTAGTAACAAATGTGACATTAGCACTGACATAATCTCTTATCCCTAGAATAAGCTCAGTGTCATGGTGATAGGAATAATTCTTGATGAGGAATGGAACATAATGTCGAACTCTCTCACGATGCCTCTTGATTACACATGCTCCATTCCATGTTTAGATTTCTCTCTGTTTTACCATTTCCTTTGCATGTGTTTATTTCTTAGATCTTTTTCCCACTTGGGAATTCAATTCTCAAAGACTTGGGAAACTGTAAAAATGATTATGTTTAAAGCTCTACACCTCATGAAACATATTATAGTGTGTTATATGGTATAGTGGTTAAAATTCTGTCCACTAACTCCTGGGAAACTTCCATATGAACTTTAATATTTTAACTCAAATAATGTTCAATTATTTATAAATATATTATATATAATATAATTACATTATAATAGTCTGACTCAAGTAATACAAGACAGTATTTGCAAAGAAACACATTCTAAGGCCCATGGTGACGGTTTAGTGGATAAAAATGCTTGTTGTCCATGGATGAAAGCTTAAATCTGAAAGCTCAGCAAGCACATAAAAACTTGAGTGTATCCTATGTGCGGACAACACCAGTGCTAAAGAGAAAAGAATCCCTGTTTCTTCCTTGCCATAAGACTCTCCCAAAAGACCCTGTCTCAAGGCAAAAAGAAAGAGGGTGCTAGAACAGAACACCTAGCATTTCTTCTCTATCTTTTTCACACATATGTTCACATACTCTACACACACACACGTGCGCACATACACACACTCACATACTCACTCACACATGCACATACATATACAAAATTTAAATGTTAGAGAGGTTATTTGAGATAATTTATTGACATTGGTGTTTCCATTTTAAATTCTGCTATGGTAGTATCTCCACTAAATGTATATAGAAGTATACTATTTATAAAAAAATTATGAACATTTTCTAAAGGAAGAGATCCAAGTGCAAAAATTTTCTTACTTCCTGAGGAGCATCTTGTAGACAATCAGAGAATCCATGAAAGGTGGGTTGCACTTGATGACCAGCAGCATAAATAATAAAATTTTTAAGATAGAATTCCTTTGTTCTTCCCTACATTATTGGAAAATCTTTTCTTTATTGGAACTAACTCTATATCTTAAATTATGAATATTAAAATCACCATAACACTTTACTTGTTAGACAATAAAATTTATGTGATTTCCCCCAAATTATACAGAAAATTAGAGGCAGAATTACAAAATCCTGTGGCAATAAAGATTATTCTTCATCCTGGCACATTACTTCTAAGCTATCTTTGTCACCATGGAGATAAAGATTGTTTCAGGATTGATATGAATTACATCTCTGACCACTCATCAAGACTTGTTTATAAACAGTTATGACCAATCTACTACATTCTTTCTTAAATATATTATTACATTTCTTAGAGTTAATTTGATCATTTTTGAAGAAAAACAAACTTATTAATCTTATTGGAATTAATTTTCAAGGGCATTCTAATTATAACTGGAAATTTAGGAGAATAGCAAAAATAAACATGTCTACTTTTTAATGTAATAAGTAAGGAAAAGCAATATTCTTACAATAATGCTGGACTTGGGCTAAAGAAATGGCTTGAAAATAAAAGTGCTTTCCCCCAAGTTTAAACTGTATCTCATGTCTTACTTAAAATAAGTATATGAATACGTTTATATTTATGATTTAATAGTATTATGTTGTATTTGTGTTTCCATGTTTGCATATATACATATGGGTATCTGTGTGTGACTGTGTGTTGACTGTCTCTGTGTGTGACTGTCTCTGTGTGCATTTGTGTGTCTTTATGTATGTCTGTCTGGTGTGTGGGTGTGTGTGTGTGCGAAACTAAGAATAATTGAGAATGGTGCTTTTTTATTTTGACAATTCAAAAACAAGATTTTGTGATGTATTCTAATATTTTGAGTCAAAATAAAAACATACTAACATCCTTTTCACTGTAATATAGGTTTAGATTTTTCAAACTTACTTTAATAAGCTTCTACCGCTCCTTCTAGTCCACTGAGAAAAGGTAGAGGAGAAAAGATGGTAAATAGGACAAGGAGATGTGGACTGGTTTAGAAGTAGTTCTTTGGGACAATTAATTTTCAGGATAACGGGAGTCCAGTTTAGTAGTGTCAGGATAGTAAACAGGAAACAGCAGCAGTGGCATGCTCCAGCAGAAACAGCCAGACCTCCACTGAATCAGCACAGTTTAGCAGAAATGAACAGAACCAGCTGGAATGTCAGGATTTCTTTGCTCTGTCTCTCTCAATGATGTAAAGATCAGTGAAGATTCAAGACCAATGAAGTCTGGCAAAGCTTCCAATGCAAGCATCCCATCATTGTCTGTTGAGTCCTATTTATACTTTCTCCAAGCATCATGTGTCCTCTCATAGGTCTTGCCTCTGCAAAACATCATGTGCATGTATCTCAGCAAGCCACTACATGAGTCTGCTTCATATGACACAATAAAAAACTTTCACTTCAATATGACTAATCAACTAACAAGAAAAACAATAGAAAAGATATTGTTTATATCAAAGGTTTATACCAAAAATTCTTGGTTCCTCTAGACTACGTAATAAAAGTCTTTTCCCAGTAAACATCATTCTCATTGCTGAGAATTACCAAATTAATCTACCAAAAAATGATTTTTTTGAAGGAGAAAGGGAGCCTATAGAAATGCTGTGTTTAATGTCAAAGCTAGGACACTCCTGCACAGGGAATGGCACAAAAGTGAAAGAGCAAGGACTACTGCTGACCCCACAGAACCTCACACGGCTTCGAGGATAAGCTCTGGGGCCTCAGGCAGGGTGAAGACCAGAATGGCATAGGAGAAGAGCTGCTACTTGAGAGATGGGTTCTTGGTATAGTTAATAAGCTATCAAAGACTATTCCAATGTCAGCCCCTGATCTAGCAACTGTGGAGCCCTAGGCACCAATAAAGTCAACTGCTATGTTTATGCCAATGCTAGTCTCATGGGAAAATATTATTTTTTCTTAGTGTGACTTTTGAAAACTTTTGTCATGAATTCATATCAATTTTTACTTCATATCTTAACGTGGTATAGTCTTAACAATTTTTTAATTATTTAATAAAATATGTTTTGCTATGTAAGGTAAAATCACTTTTTCCTATGTAATAGTTTGAGTCCAGAGGAATGAAAAGAAAGGGTCAATAAAAACATCTGCATAGTAAACTATAAAGATAGTGTATAAATGTTTTAGGCTGTGTAAATTTCTCTTTAAAATTTGATATTCTTTAAAAAACATTTATAAAATCTGCTTATCAGAAGGACCCAAGTGAGGTTGCTTCAATCCCATTTGGGAGGGAGAAGAAAGTAATGACAGGAGGCAGAGGGAGGGAGGGATCTGAGTAGGAAAGGGGAGGGAAGAGGAAAAGGGGAACATGATCAGATTGAGGGTGGGGGGGTTGCAGGAGAGAAGCCCAGAGGGCCAGCAGAACGAATGGAAATAGGTAACCTTGAGGTAGCTGGTTCGAAACCCCTAACACATATACACAAGAGGACTACCTGGTTTAGCCTCAGTGGAAGAAGATGCACTTAACCCTGTAGAGACTTGAGGCCCCAGGGAGTGGGGAAAACTGCATGGGTGTAGGGGGGGACATACTCTTGGAGACAAGTGGGGGAGAAGAGGAATGGGATGAGGAACTATGGAAAGGCAGAGCAGGAGGGAGTAACAACTGAACTGTAAAAAAAAAAAAGTAACAAAAAATAA
Source organism: Rhynchomys soricoides (assembly GCA_019843965.1). Taxonomy (NCBI): domain Eukaryota; kingdom Metazoa; phylum Chordata; class Mammalia; order Rodentia; family Muridae; genus Rhynchomys; species Rhynchomys soricoides. The sequence continues at coordinate 367,490 of JADRCH010000216.1, forward strand.
AAAAATGTGTGAAATCAGAAAATAACGATCCATTTTGTGTATAACAATGTGAGTATCCTGTACAGACTAATACGCTACTCGGTCAAAAGTAATCCAAAAGTAATGAGAGAATTTTCCAATGTTTTTTAACTCTAGGCGAAAGATCAATTCATGAGCTGGTCTGAGGCCCCCAACACATATACAGCAGAGGACTGCCTGGTCTGGCCTCAGTAGGAAAAGATGTCCCTAACCCTTGAGAGAATTTAGGGCCCAGGGAGTTGGGAGTCCTGGCAGAGGGATGGATATCCTCTTGGTGATGGGGAAGAAGAGTGGGATGAGGAACTGTGGGAGGGCAGACCAGGAGGGGGAGGTAAAGACTGGACTGTTAAAAAAAATAAATTAATAAAAAAATCTGGTTATTCCTTTATAATTGGAAATTGTATAACACGAATATTGCAAAACAGTGAAAAAGTAGAGTTGTAAAAGAAGAAACATTTTGAAAGGCATTGAAATTAAACTAGTGTTGATCTCGAGCAGATTGCTATACAGGAAGATGTTAATTTTAACCTACATAATCAGCTAGAAAGTAATTGAATATATGTAGTCAAGGAATGAAGGAACTGAGGTAGTTCCTTAGAAAGTATCTATTATGCAAAAGTAAGAAAGGGAACTAGAAAAATGAAACAAAATAAAATATAAAAATAAAGTCAAAATGGTAGAATCAACCTTAATTTACGAGAAATTACACTATACATGGATGGAGTGAATATCCAATTTCAGGCATACCCTGGGGGTGGGCAATTTTATAATAAGAACTTTAAAAGCTTTTCCTTGGGCTATGGGACACAGAATCAAGGACTTCTGAGTGCTGTAAAACAGAGACATTAAGTTATCCCTTATAGAGACAGCAACCTCATTTTTTTGATACTTTATTTACATTTCAAATGTTTCCCCCTTTCCAGATCTCCCCTTTGGAACCTCACTATTCCCTCCCCCTCCCCCTGCCTCTATGGGGGTATTCTCCTACCCATCCACCCACTCTCTTCTTCCCTCCTTGGCATTCTCCTATACTGGGGCATCTAACATCCTCAGGCCCAAGGGCTTCTCCTCCCCTTGATGGCTAACAAGACCCTCCTCTGCCGCATTTGTGGCCAGCTCCATGGGTCCCTCCTGGTGTATTCTTTGCTTGATGATCCAGTCTCCAGGAGAAATGGGAGGTCAGGCCAGTGAACATTGTTGCTCCCTCCCAGGGGCTGCAAACTCCCTCAGCTCCTTCAGTCCCTTCTATAACTCCTCCACTTATGACCTCACGCTCAGCCCAATGGTTGCTGTGAAGTGAATCTTGGGTATTCCGAACTTCTGGGCTAATAACCATTTATCAGTGAGTACATATTGTGTTCATTCTTTTGTGACTGAGTTACCTCGCTCAGGAGGATATTTTCAAGCTCCATCCATTTGCCTAAGAATTCATGAAGTCATTTTTTGTAATAGCTGAGTAATATTCCACTGTGCAAATGTACCACATTTTCTGTATCCATTCCTCTGTGGAGGGACAACTGAGTTGCTTCCAGCTTCTGGCTATTATAAATATGGATGCTATGAACATAGTGGAGCATGTGTCTTTATTACATGTTAGAGCATCTTCTGGGTATATTCCCAGGAGTGGAATAGCTGTGTCCTCAGGTAGTATTATGTTCATTTTTCTCAGTGTCCACCAAACTGATTTCCAGAGAGGTTGTATAAGCTTGCATTCCCACCAGCAATGGAGGAGTATTCCTCTTTCTCCACATCCTCGCCAACATCTGCTGTCACCTGAGTTTTTTGATCTTAGCCATTCTGACTGGTGTGAGGTAGTACAGAAACCTCTTAAAATCTGTTGTCATTTTATTTCTTTTTATTATTGTTTCAAGAGATCCTTGTTACATAGCACAGGCTGGCCTTGATCTTGCTATCCTCCTGGTCTTGCAGTCCCCCAAGAAACTGTGCTTAGTGATACCTGTAATGTAAGCACTGAGAATGTTTAGGCAGAAGGATTCTTCAAAGATCACTGTGACTTCATAAGTATGAACTATTTTTTAAAAAGAAAAGAAAAGAAAAGAAAAGTGGAAAACACTTGGACAAAGCATGTTTTCTAGAAAATAACTCAATTCATCAAAAACATAAATATAAAAATATGAACTATAAAATTCTAACAGAAATGCAGATGGGCATAGTTTCAGGAACTTGGATTTGGTAGTTATTTCTCTTTTTTTAAACATTATTGGATGTTTTCTTTATTTACATTTTAAACATTATTTCATTTCTCAGTTTCCCCTCTGGAAAACCCCTATCCCATCCTTCTTCCCCAAGCTTCTATGAGGGTGCTCACCCAACCACCCACTCCCAGCTCCCTACCCTGATATTCCCCTACATTAGGGCATTGAGCCTTCCCAGGACCAAGGGCCTATCCTCCCATTGATGCCTGACATGGCCATCCTATGCTACATATATGGCTGGAGCCATGGGTCCCTCCATATGTACTCTTTGGTTGGTAGTTTAGTTCCTGGGAGCTTTGGGGAATCTGGTTAGTTGATATTATTGTTCTTCCAATGGGTTACAAGCCCCTTCGGTTCTTTCAGTCCTTTCTCTAACACCCCCATTGGGGACTAGGCTCTCAATCTAATAGTTGGCTATGAGCGTCTGCCTCTGTATTTGCCAGGCTCTTGGCATCTGCAACAGTGTCTGGTTTTGGTGACTGTATATGGGGTAGATCCCCAAGTGGGGCAGTCTCTGGATGGCCTTTCCTTCAGTCTCTGTTCCACACTTTGTCTCTGTATTTCCTCCTGTGAGTATTTTGTTCCCTCTTCTAAGAAGGACTGCAGTATCACACTTTCATCTTCCTTCTTCTTGAGTTTCACACTGTCTGTGAATTGTATCTTGGGTATTCTGAGCTTTTAGGCTAATAGCCACTTATCAATGCGTGCATACTTAGTCATCAGGGAAATGTAAATCAAAACAACTCTGAGATTCCACCTCACACCAGTCAGAATGGCAAAGACCAAAAATTCAGGTCACAGAAGATTCTGGCTAGGATGTGGAGAAAGAGAAACACTCCTCCCTTGCTGGTGAGATTGTAAGCTGGTAGAACCACTCTGGAAATTAGTCTGGCAGTTCCTCAGAAAATTGGACATATTATTACCTGAGGACCCAGCTATACCACTCCTGGACATATACCCAAAAGATTCTCCAATATATAACAAGGACACATGTTCCACTATGTTCGTAGCAGCCATATTTATAATAGCCAGAAGCTGGAAACAACCCAGATGTCCCTCACCAGAGGAACGGATACAGAAAATGTGGTACATTTATACAATGGAGTACTACTCAGTACTCAGTTATTAAAAACAATGAATTTATGAAATTGTTAGGCAAATGGATGGAATTAGAAAGTATCATCTTAAGTGAGGAAGCTATTTCTTAAATGTGAGCAAAACACAAAATAATTAAAGAAAACCATAGTCTACTCAGAATTTATCAAATTAAATGCCTGTGTGTTCCTTTTTTTAATATCACCAAGACAAAATGAAACCCAAGGACCAGAGTATTGGAAATATTTACATAACTTGTACTTAGAAGAATAAATTATTTAAATATATTTTGATAATGGCACCCAATGCTGCTTGAGATCAACATAAATTTATAAAAACAACACATAATTTAAAAGTTATCAAAAAGCATGGAACATTGTATCTCCAGTGATGATATACAATTTAACAATTACAAATATGGAAAAAAAATGCAACATTTCTAATGAGCAGGGAATCTACATATCATTTCACAGATACAAGGTATCTACATTAATGAGAGTTCTACCTGAAAAAATCAGTATAAATAAGAAACTGCTGAGTATTCAGACCCAAACAGGACAATAATATCATTATCATCTTCTCTAAAAGGCAGGAAATATCACAGATGGTAGACAGGCTGAGAGAAGATGAGAAACACTGTTATACTTGTGTTCTTGACATGACTGAAGAAATTACAAACTCATGGCAGCAATCGTTATGGTACATGATCTGCACAAAGGCTTGGCCCTTCACCATTGCACATGGAGTAGACCTGGGCTTAAAAGTCTTTCATCTCATCTAGCACTAGAAAGCAATTAATGAGGTGGGGGAGTTATATTCCTCAGTAGAAACTACCAGTAAATTTCCATAGCTCAAGTAAACAATTTACCACAAATGGGCATGCTGGTACTACTAATTAAAGGTATAGACTACAAAAAAACAAAACAAAACAAAACAAAAACAAAAACAAAAAAACAACAACAACAAAAGCAGGATAAAAGAAAGATTAGAAAGACAGAGACTTGTTGGGAATGAGAAATTGTGAATAGGTATTCTTAATTTTTTCAATATTTTTTTATTCACTCTACTTCACAACCATAGCCCTCCTCCCAGTCCCACCCTTACAAACACCTCTCTTCTCCTCATGGAAGGGAAAGACCCCCTTGGGTACCAACCCTCCATGGGACATCCACTCCTAGCAAGACTAAGCAATCCTTGTCAACTGAGACCCAAGCAGGCAATCCAGATAGGGAAGGGGATCCAATGGTAGGCAACAGAATCAGAGACAGCCCCTACCACTCCAATTGTTAGGGAACTCACATGAAGAGCAAGCTGTACATCTGCTATGTATGTGTAGGGGACCTAGGTTCAGCTGCTGCATGTTCTTTGGTTGGTGGTTCAGTCTCTGTGAGCCCCCATGGGCCTAGGTTATTTGATCCTGTAGATTTTTTGTGGTGTCCTTGCCCCCTCCAGCTTTCTCACTTCCATTTCCCACTCTTCCAAAAGACTCCTCAACCTCCACCTAAACTTTGGCTATGGGTCTTTGCATGTTTTCATTGGTTTCATTCTGCTGAAGAAGACATTTGTACTAGATTCATGTCTGCACGCATAGTTGAGTATCATTTACATTGGCAGGGGTTGGCTCTCTCACGTGGGATGGGTCTAAACTTGGGGCACTCATTGTTTGGTCTCTCTATCTCAGCTCCCTCATTATGACCTGAGTATTTTGTAAGCAAAACAAATTTTGGATTAAAGGTTTTGTGAGTGTGTTGATGTCTCCTCTCCCTCTCTCCACTGGAAGTCCTGCCTGGATATAGGAGGTGACCACTTCATTCTCCATATCCAGCCTGGTAAGAATTTCAGCTAGAGTAGCACCTATAGGCTCTTTGGAGCCTCTCACATCTCAGATCTCAGGGTATTCCCAGAGATTACACCCCTCCAATCAATTTTCATTCTCATTCCCAGCTCTCTTCAGCCTCCCTTCTCCCCACATCTTATCCTCATCCCTATTCCTTTCTTCACTCCCTCTTCCATTCAGTTCCCCTTCAGAGTGAGATTTATGCATCTTCCTTTGAGCCCTTTTTAATATCCAGTTTCTTTGGGTCTATAGAATGTAGCGTGGTTGCCGTGCACTTTATGGCTAATGTACACTTATACGTGAGTACATACCATGCTTTCTTTCTGGGCCTGCATTATTTCACTCAGGTTGATGTCTCAAGTTCAATCCATTTGCCTGAAATTTTCATGATTTCTTTGTTTTTAATAGCTGAATAGTATTCCACATTTGCTGGGGGCCTGTCCCAGCCTACAGGCTCAGATGAAGTGGGACCCAGCAATGATCTCTGGCCTTATAACTCTCATTATTTTGTGCTAATAAGTGCTGACTTTTTTCCCTCTTACTATTCTGTGCTGATAAGTTCAGGATTCTATTTGCCACTATTCTGTGACTAAACGCTGTTGGTTTCTGGTAATAAACTTTTGTTGGCAGCAGCCAGGGATTAAGAAAAATGACTTAATTGCTAGGACTTTTTTCTCTCTGGCTCACAGACCTCTTGCTGGTGAGGCAAGATGTTTGGAACTCATGACCTCTTCATAAACCAGAGATAAAAGAAAAGAAGAGAAAGAAAGGAAGAAAGAAAGAAAGAATAGAAAATTCATGCATGCAAAAAACAATCATTCTGGATAAAGCTGAAGAAAGCCACACCATCATTTATTTTTGGTTCTTAGTTCTTATACTCTCTCAAGATAATTAATCACATGGTTTTCAGAGCATCTTTACATCCATAAATTCATAGCAAGTTAAAAACAATAGTTCATGTCATAAAATTACTAAGAGTTACAGCAGAAATGTTTGCATGTCATTCCATTAAGACTAGTACCTGACTAAATATTTATTATCTATATTTTGGACCCATAAGAACATAATAAGTTTAAAATAGTAATTTCTATGTCATAGGTCAGCATAGTTTTGTCAAAAGACAAATCATCTGCCTAGCATCTTATTATTTTCAAGTTTTACATAGATAAACTAGTCAATAGTATCTTCTCCCCTTGTACATACAATAAATTGTTTGTTCCCAGTTTGTGACCTTTAATTACCAGATAGTGGGTCTGTTCCTAGCCTACAAGGAATGTTTTCTTTGATTGTAAATTTGTTCCAAGCCAATTTTCTTATCTCAGTACATTTAGGCCATGACACATGAAAGTTAGTAGAGCCATATTTTCAGCTTTTAGAGGGCTCAAAATTACTTGGATAAATATAGGAATTTTATAAAGTCAACACTAGGAATTACAAAATCATTAATTTGTCTACACAACTTTACTACATGAGATTATATCTTCAGGTTAATCTGCAGAAAATCTTCCCAATGGGGTTGGCTAATACTCAGGAATCTTTAGGCTTTGAATTAATGGCAGGAAAGGCATATCAGTAGCAAGAAGCAATCCTGGGAAGGAGTTCCTTGGGACATTGCTTCAAAGGTCACCCATCTCAGGTCATGCAAAACAGTGGGCCATTTCTAGGAAAGTCACTTGAATGTCTTTAGACTTTCCCAGATGGCTATGACTCACATTTTCTTTATTCATCCTTCAGTTCAGGAATATATACATTGCTTCAAGTTTCTATCTATTATGAATAAAGCTATTATGAAGAAATGATCATTTATATTATTAAAGATCAACAATTGATAAATGGGACATCATGAAACTGAAAAGCTTCTGTAAGGCAAAGGACGGTATCAATATAGCAAAATGGCATCCTACACATATGGAAAAGATTTTTACCAACCCTACATCCAATAGAGGGCTAATATCCAAAATATACAAAGAACTCAAGAAGTTAGACCTCAGAAAACCAAATGGGTATAGAACTAAACAAAGTATTCTCAACTGAGGCATCTCAAATGGCTGAAAAGCACATAAAGAAATATTTAACATTCTTAGTCATCAGGGAAAAGCAAATCAAAACAACCCTAAGATTCTACCTTACACCAATCAGAATGGCTAAGATAAAAAACTCAGGTGACAGCAGATGCTATCAAGGATGTGGAGAAAGAGGAACACTCCTTCATTGTTGGGGGGAATGAAAGCTGGTAAAACCACTTTGGAAATCAATCTGGTGGTTTCTCAGAAAACTGAGAATAGATCTACCTGAATACCCAGCTATACCACTCCTGGGCATATACCCTAAAGGTGTTCCAATATATAACAAGGACACATATTCCACTATGTTTATAGGAGCCTTATTTATAATAGCCAGAAGATACAATCTATATGTCCCTAAACCTAAGAATAAATATAGAAAATGTGGTACATTTTCACAATGGAATAGTACTCTGCTATTAAAAATGATGATTTCAGGAATTTTGCATGCAAATGGAAGGAACTAGAAAATATCCAGTGAGGCAATCCAGACCCAAAAGAACATTCATGGTATGTACTCACAGATAAGTGGATACTAGCTCAAAAGCTCAGAATACCCATGATACAATTCATAGACCATGTAAAGTTTAACAAGAAGACCAAAGTGTGGATGCTTCAATTTTACTTAGAAGAGGGATCAAAATAATCATGGGAGGTAGAAGGAAGAAGGGTTCTGAGGAGAGAAGAGGGAGAGGGAAAACAAGGAAGGGGCAGGATCAAGGCATGGGAAAAACAGGAGAGAAGTCCACAGAGTCAGGAAAATAAATAGAAATATGTAGCAGTGAGAGGATGTGGGAAACTGGGGGCCCCTTCTAGGATGTAGGATGTAAGGATCTACCGGGATGTAAGAGGATTCCAGGACCCAATGGAGATGACATTAGCCAAAATACCCAACAGCAGGAAGATAGAACCTGAAGAGACCACCTCCAGTAGATAGACATGGCCCCCAGTTGAGGGACGGGGTAATCCACCCATCTTAAAATTCTTAACCCAAATTTTTCCTGTCTAAATAAAATGCAGGGGGAAAAAATGGAGCAGAGACTGAAGGAAAGGCAATCCAAAGAGATCGTCCCACATTGGAATCTATCCCATCTGCAGGCACCAAACCCAGACACTATTGCTGATGCCAGAACTGCTTGCAGACAAAAGTCTGGTATAGCTGTCCTCTGAGAGGCTCTGCCAGCACCTGACTAAGACAAATGCAGATACTCACAGACAACCATCAGACTGAGCCCAGGGACCCCAATGGAAGAGTTAGGGGAAGGACTGGAGAAGAGTATTGCAATTCCATAGGAAAAACAACAATATCAACTGACTGGACACCCCAGAGATCCCAGGGACTAAACTACCAACCAGAGATATACATGAGTAGGTCCATGGCTCGTGCTCCATATGTAGCAGAGGACCTCATTTTCTGGCACCATTGGGAGGGGAGGCACTTGGTCCTATGGAGGCTTGATGCCCCAGTATAGGGGGATGCTAGAGAGGTGAGGCAGGAGAGAGTGGGTAGGTGGATGAGTGGGGGAGCACCCTCTTAGAGGCAAATGGGAGAGAGGATGCTGTGAGGGGTCTGCTGAGGGGAAACTGGGAAGGGAGATATATGAAATGTAAATAAATAAAATAATAATTAAAAAATAGTCAAGAAGAAAAAGAGAATTACCATTAAAACAAGATATTTTATTTGAATAGATATTCTTAAATCATGTAATAAAAAGTGTTTATAAATCATGACCTCATACATTGATCCCAGAATGTAAATGATGGTCATTGGAAAATTCCTCACAGATGATATATAAAGCTCATAGTATAACCATGTTTTTGTTATTACACATATGACATTAAGAATTGAAAATATGTGTTCCATTCGGTATTTTGTGAGTTAATATTTACATCTGTCTCATAGTCTTCTGAAATTGGTAACTACACAAATGTTAATCAGTTGTTAAAGACCATGAAGTATGGCTGCCTATGGAACATTATTAGTCATAAAAATAATCATTTCAGCAAAAAATAAGGAAACTTAACAGCATTATGTTAAGTGGGAAAATAAGACACAAATGGTCACACATTTTAAAGTCCAGTTTATATTAACGGTTCATATAGTCAAGTCTGCGGAGAAACAAAGCCAAGCTATGTTGTTGAAATCTGGTAGAAAAGACAATGTACTGGGCTGCAAATGTGTAGGATGTCTTCTTTTCTTCCATCCTACCTTCCTTTTACCTTAACCTTCTCACAATATTTGTGTAGGATATACAATGCACTCAGCCCTTGCTGCACAAGAAACTGAGTATGCAAGTCTGAAAAGGACATTGTCTCCAGCTTTCAAAAAGCTGGAGTTTAAGAAAAACATAGCTTCCATTAACCTTGACCTTGGTAATTTATCACCAGCTTTAACCATCTGCTTTATTTGAATCAGTTCAATACTGCACTGCATAATCACCCTTTACTTTTAAAGTGTTTCAGCAACAAAGATATATGTACATTCCACAAAAACAACCTTTGTTTATATACCTGTCTACTGAAAATTATTGAGTTTGTACTGCAATGTAGATACTGGGTTTAGATGTGGGTAGATGATGACCTTTATAAAATATATAAAAGTTAAAAACAAATATACTGTACACAAAGAAGAGTTGTAAGAAATATTACCAAGAAGAGCATAGAACACAATAAAATATATTGGTGAACTATTGTTTTAGTGAGAAATTCTGCCTCAATAGTTGAATACTGCTATTCTATTATCTAATGTCTGTGTACCCCTGGGAAAGAGTAAAATTAATATAACTGCTCATAGATATAAGAAACTCATATTTCATCCAACCTATGTAAACAGAATGTAATTCAGAGCACCAAGAGCAATATGTGTGAACTCATTATTCTGCTTTCTTTTAATAAAAGAAGAGCAAGTGGGTGAGATCATGACATTCTGAGAAGTAATATAATAAAGAGTATTTGCTAGTACTTTGATAACTTACCACACATTTCCTTTCATAGGCCAGTTATGAATGCAGGCATCACCACAGTGTCTGAGGAACATAAGCTAGGAGAGTCACATTCATTTACTCTCATGAACACCATTTCCCAACTCACACATGCATACAAATTTCTATATTGCTGATGTGAAGAAACTGTTTCTGATTTGAAACAGATTCTTTCCTGAAATAGAGTTTATTAAAGGCAATCAGAATCATTCTATTACTTTTATAATAGTTTAGAATCAATGCAAAAGATATTCTTGACAACATGTGCATAATGATTCTTAAAAACTTTTTCAATGACATTTTTCAATTAAAAATATTTCTAAAACTATAAAAAGCAAAAGTACCCAGTTCAGCAAAAATAGTGAATTAAATAATTTCCCAGAAAAAAACTTGTTATAAACTTACAAAATATAGGATTGTGATATAATTGTGGATATTTCATACTGTGTGAAATACTTTCTGTGTAGCAATGCAAGTTTAGCTTTGCTGTATTTTGACACCATTGAAAAGTTCAGGCAAGTAAAAAAGCTAATATCTCTTGTAAGTCCACACAAAGGATGACCAATCAGCAGCAGAAATTCTCCCTACTCCAACTAACCTAGCCAATTTCATACTCTCTTACTGAGCTTAGGAATGTCTAGTGATCAAGTATTGCATGCAATCCTGAACTTTGAAAGTAAATCTAGAGTCATTTTCATTTCCTTAGTCAATGTAGAAATCAATTGAAAAGGTACAGAAAAAAAGTTTTTCATCTGGCGGATTTACTGATAAAAATATAAACCCAATATCTTAGAGAGATTTATATCAGCTGTTACCACTAATCTGCATATTTTGTGGTTGTTTTTCAGACAGTATCTCATCTATCATGTAGCCCAGGTTAGTTTCACACTCCTGACCCAGCTTTCCCTCCCTCGTGAGGGTTAAGTGTAGGCGTACTCCATCACATCTACCAAAAGCCTTGAAGTTCAGTACACTTTTTAGCTGAGTAACGTCCTGTAAGATCTAATGTGACTTAGGAAAATCTTGGGCAAAGGATTTGCCTAAGATGACCTATCCAATAGACTCAAATCCTAGTTGGTCTCAAATGAGACATTAAATTTATAGATTCTAACTTTGACACTATTCAAGCTGTCACCCAGACAAATGCAGAACTTAATGAAAATAAGTTGTTTTCAACTTATTGTTTTCAACAATTTCAAAAAATTGTTTTGAAGATTAAATAGAACTACCTGTCCCAGGGGTAGCATAGTGACCTTGTGACATAACAAAAAGGAATGGTAAGCAACGCAGGGACATGAGGTCACAGAGATGACAGGAATCAAGGCTCTGGGCTGAGAAGCTGTCAGGCTTGTCAGACTCTCCTAAGATATTAAGTGAAGTAAGGACAGAACAGTGGTCTGTTTGTGGATTTCATTTTTCTAAACCAATTGGGAATTCAGCAAAAGTATAAAAGGATATTCTTTGTGGAAGCTGTCTTATTTCATTATTCACTAAATATTGTTTCTTCTCTCCTGTTTTTGGACTCAAGTCTTGTTAACTTAGAATAGTCCGCCATGTGCGACTGCAATTTCTCCCAGCTTCTTCTTGCCTCTCTACACACTGTTATGAATTGGAGAGCAATAGTTATTTATGTCTGTTGGTTCTTAGTTTTAGTCTAATAGAAAAAGCTATGTGATGTTTTGTTTATTAATTATTTACATCCCAAATGTTATCCCCTTCTCAAGGCCATGCCCAGAATAGTCTCTCTGCCCATCCAACCTTCCTTTCAGCTCTAAAAGGGATCCCCCCTCATTTTCCCCCACCCTGGGACATCAAGTCTCTGCAGGATTAGGTACATCCTCTCCCATTGAGGTCAGAAGTAGTAGCCCACTGCTACATATGTGTCAGGGCCTCAGACTAGCCCCTGTATGCTCTTTGTTTGGTGTCTGTGTAATGTTCTTATGAGTACCTTACTTTTCTCTAACATTATCTTCTCCTTTTCCTCCTCCCAGCTGTTCACTAATTATGGCCCATTCCAGACATGTATCCATTAAGACTTTCTAGGAAATTTTCTTCTTTCTGTATAATTTGACCCTTCCTTTATATAATTTTTCAAAGGCATTGCTTGCCCACCATACTTAGCATAGTATACATTATTATGCAGGTTAGACTCAACTTTCTCTATTCTCCTTCAATGGTTTTCTCAATACAAATAATTTTTGAGCTATTATGTTTCATTCAATGCCATACATATATCACACATAGCTTAGTATTTGCTAAGTTACTGTTTTTATAGTAAGAAATCAGAATTCTAGAGAAATAGTCACCGTTAAGTTTGGTCTCAAGTCAGGTGGTGCTGTTCAGTATTTTCTGCCCTGTGTTTTTGAACATTCAGATGTTTTTTTTCCTATCGGCATTTGTACTGGGCAATACAATTGTTTCTTTCTTACTTTACTTGCCAATGAAAGAATCATAGCCTATTAATTTTAAATTACAATATCTAACAGTATCTTAGATAGAATTTTTCAATAACTTCTACGTGCAAGTGTATGTATGAATGTATGCATGCATTATTATTTACATATGTATATGTCATATAAGTACTTCTGGAACTCAAAGAGCAAAGTAGAATGCAGAGGATGGCTTTACAGTTTGCGTCAACCCTTCTCTTTTGTATTTTTATGTTCATTCTTCAGGTTTTCATCATTTTTTGTAGTAGTCAAGGACAAGCAGTTTTCCAGCAGAAATTATTTGAAATATAAAAACAATGCCTTGGCAAGATACATACATTCAGCATATAATAGCCCTTTTCCAACTTTAATTATTCTTTAATTTTTTTTCTTACATTGTGATGCCCTCCAAAGAAGGCAGGAAAGACTTTTCTTTAATTGGTTAATCAGGCATAAATTACAACAGAGTCAATGTGACAGTGAGACCAAAAAAAAAAAAAAAAGGTGGAGGGGATCCAATAAAGAGCTCACCAAGAAAGAAGGAAATGGTCCATATTCCTTAGACTCGCTTCCCTGAAAGACAGGGGAGGCATTGAGATGCCAATTCCTGATCCATCATGGTTGGGCAACTGCCTTCAAGGCATCAACTCTAAGGCAATTCCCGCTTGCTTGCCTTAAAAGAGGCAATGCTTAGAGTAAAGGATAAGCCCTTTATCATAGACTCTCATGAACTCCAGAAAGCACCTGTGTAAGGCTGTTCTTGACAAGGGCATGTCAGAAACAGCCTGGTATACACTTTCCTTTAGTAAAAGAGCAGTACCTTGGTTTGTCTCTGTGAACACCATTCCATGGTAACTCTGAAAACTTAGGCCTTTACAACTCTACTGATTTCTCATTTCATATATGAGCTTTTCAGAAGTCAAATGCATCCTAATCACACTGAAATTCTAAGAACATTGAAATAGTTACTTTTGATTTTATCAGCAAATCATTAGGATTAGCTACATGTGCAAAATCTCCAACTCAAAAGAACAATTCTTTTCTTCAAGGTTATCCACTTGGATTTCACTAATTTTTGTCTCCACAAAAATGACTACAGTCAACTCTCAGTTGATTCAATATCTTGCAGCAGGTTTCCTGCAAAGAGCAAACCAAACATGCCACTCTATTCTCCTAGGATATCATGTGTAAGGCTGCAATTTATTTGTGTAAGCCTTACCATATGTCCTCCCAGATTGCATTTTCTAGCCCCC
>JADRCH010000216.1:381391-392780 GCA_019843965.1 Rhynchomys soricoides
TTTTTTTTTCCAATATTGTACTATAAGTTGTTCCTAAAAATAATAAAAGTCCTCTCTAAAATTCCACAGTGCATAAATACAGTAAAAGCCAGGTTACCTTCTCATTAGGCATGAAATGTGACTATGTAAGAATGCACTAAATAAAGATTCTTGCAGAAATGTTCAGAATTGTGTTCTTTAAAGTCTTATTGAAGACCCTAAAATCTTTTAGCATATAAAGTAGCTAGAGAAGCAAAGAACTTATATAACTTTGTATATGTAGGAAGAGATAGAGATTTATTGAAGTATTACATGTGTCCACTTATTTTCTGTCTAGTAAGAATAAGCATTTGTAAGGTGAAATCAGTAGGACCATGAATTTGAATCCAATAGCAAGGAATTTCAAGGCAGCCTGGGCTATAATATTACAAAGCAGCACTTCAAAAGAAAAAAAGGAAAACAACCAAGCAAGCCCATATGCATGCACACATGCACACAAGGAAAGAAGGAAGGAAGAAGGAAAAAATAAGGATGAGCATGTGTAGCAATACCTCTATACCTCTTCTGGACTTCAACTTTACACCTTCCTTTGTAGGAAAGGAAACTTAACACATTAATCCTGTTTGCCTGTAAAAATGTGACTAAGTTTTCAGAAATTTCTCCATGGGATATAATGGGTCAGGAACACTTGAAAGCTCACGGAGAAACTCATATTGAAGGTATCAAAATTGTGGCCTTTTTACCATAGAGACAGCTTAGGAATGAGTCGTTGCCCTGGTCCACATGTCATCTCTATGTCTATTATAGTAGACTTCAAGTCTACAGGTATTATTTACATGATGAAATATAGATATATCACTAGATAGATAGATAGATAGATAGATAGATAGATCAATAGATAGATATACGATAGATATAGATTATATATATGTATATATACATATTTATGCATATAAACAAATATATAGGATATAGTATGATATACATGAGTATACATATGTGTGTGTGTGTGTGTGTGGTGTGTGTGTGTGTGTCTATATATCCTAATGAATGTTAGATAAATGTAAGTCACAAACATACAAATTACTCTGGAATTTATGAGAGGTTGATGATCTGATGACCTCATAAGAGATATCTCTTAGTAACTGTCATTTCCTTGTATGTTTCTTTACGAAAATGGCAAATGTGCTGTCTGATTTGGTTTTATGAAATAAGCCCATGAATGTTTCACATGCAAATCTTATAAATGATATTTAACTTCTTATCATTCTATATTTTCTTACTCACTTCATAGTCTTTATCGTAGAATATGAAAACTTGTGTTGGCTTTGGGTTAAGGAGATTCTAAAGGCAAATTCCTTAAAGTAAGTAGTAAAATGTATTGATAAATTATTCTCAATTATTTGTGTTTTAGAATGACTTCATATTTCATATGGCAGTTGAATTTTCTGTCATTTTTTATTCATTAGTTCAAATGTGTTAAGATCAGATAGGTGAAGGGTATGAAAAATTTCTGAATAGTATATCAGTCAAAGGCCCATAGTGCTGTGTAAATTTAGCATTGCCTTGAAATGCTTTTAGTTACCTAGGATAGAACCCTGAGTCTTATAAATAATGTTATATTTACTAATTTACAACATTTTATGCTCCCATATTTTATAATGAATCCTGAATTTTTTCTAAAGAAACTGAGCATAGAAGATTTTGTTCATAACTGCTTAATAAATGGCCATAGTTTCTAATTAATAACTCTATACTGTGATATGCTTTTTATAACTCTTATCATTTTTAGGTTGTATTTTATTTTATTCCCATCTGTTTTTCAGGAGAATAGATCAATAATTTCATCATTATTAAGCAAGCATAAGGCATCTCTTCTAGTAATCTTATTTATTTCCATCTTTTAGAAATGTGTTGAATTTAACATGGTGACCCTGATGTCAAAATGTACATTTCATTGACTTGGTCACAGATATTCTCCTATATCAAAGAACAATTTATTTAGTAGCTCTTCTATGGAAATAGATGCATAGATAGAAATATAGATATTGACATGTATGAATTTTAATGTGGTTACAGGTATAATAAAAACAGCACATGTAACTAAAATTGTTTAATTATTATCTATCTATCACCAATCTATCTCTATCTATACCCTTCTCTGACTCTAAGTCAGGCCTTCATATAGTGCAAACTGGCTTTAAACTTTTTACATATCCTAGTGTTATTATGCACTTCCATTCCCTTTCTCTGCATCCCTGAAAGCTGATATTATAACTGTATACCAGCGTAGCTGGTTTGTGTTGTGTTGAGGATCACACCACTAATAGTAAATACTAAGCAAGTATTCTACCAACTAGATCTTTGGCCAGTTACTGATTTACTTCAATTTTAAGTATGACATTGATAAATATACTATATTTGAAAGATAATTCCATTGTTTTAAGGTTGAAAGATTTTGGAAATAACATTATCCTTTCAAATAGATATAGCTCTTCATTTCAATTTAAGACCACTGGTCAGAACCATGGAGAGAACCATGACTTCAGCTGCATATGTGGCAGAGGATGGACTTGTTGGGCATCAATGGGAAGAGAGGCCCTTGGTCCTGGGAAGGTTCGATGGACCAGTGAAGGGGAATGCCAGGGTAAGGAAGTGGGAGTGCATGGGTCGGTGGGTGAGCACTCTCATAGAAGCAGGGAGATGGGGGATAGTATAGGGGGCTGCAGGAGGACAGGGAAAGAGGAAAACATTTGAAATGTAATAAAGAAAATACCCAATTTAAAAAAAAAAATCACTGGTCAGCAGAAAACTTTGGGTTGTTGGTTTCTTTGTTTGTGAACAATACACCTATATACACAAACATTTAGAAAAACAAACATGTTATAAAGATGTAGTTGTGTCTAAACTTGATTAGACAAAATTGTGACTAATAAAAGCATAAGGTAACTACATGTAAGCAACATTTGTAAGCTGGAATATGGCCAACTTAAGGTCAAAAGGAGAATCTGATGGTCATGAAAGGAAAATAGTATACTCAGTTTGGGCTATTATAAGAATCATCAGATATTAGCATATAAAAGCAGGAAATAAATTTTCTTCTGGAAACTGAAAAGACAAGGAAGCAGAAAATCTAAGGTTGCATGAGGGTCATATTGCCTTCATGCATGGCAAGTTCTGCGTTCTCACATGGTAGAATGAGAAGTGTGTCTTTGGTCTGTTTCCATAGGGGCTTTAACTCCCATTGTAAAAGTAGCCACTTCAAAAATACCAGCCTCCAAACGCCAGTATGCTTAGGGTTCAGATATATAAAATATAAATCTGTGTAGGCACAACTTTAGGATTAGATCAACTGTGACTCTCTAAATGTGTTTAATAATGAGCACATAAAACAAGTTTCTTTATTTTTTCCTTTTATTAGATATTTTCTTTATTTATATTTCAAATGTTATCGCCTTTCCAGGCTCCCCCCCGAAACCACCTATCCCATCTCCTCTCCCCCTGCCTCTATGAGTGTTCTCACCCACCCACCCACCCACTCCCGACTTCCCCGCTGGCATTCCCCTACACTGCGATATTGAGCCCCCACAGGACCAAGAGACACTCTTCCCACTGATGTCCAACAAGGACATCCTCTGCCACAAACGCGACTGGATCTATGGATCCCACCATGCGTACTCTTTGGTTGGTGGTCCAGTCCACAGGAGCTCCAGGGGTCTGGCTGGTTGACACTGTTGCCCCCCCCCCCACGGGGCAGTAAACCCCTCAGCTCTTTTATTCCATGCTCCAACTCCTCCATCAGGAACCCCATGCTCAGTCCAATGGTTGACTGCAAGCATCTGCCTCTATATTTGTCAGGCTCTGGCAGAACCTCTCAGGATACAGGCTCCTGTCATCAAGCACTTCCAAGCATCCGTAATAGGATACTAGTTTGGAGACTGTATATGGGATGGATCCCCAGGTGGGGCAGTCTCTGGCTGGCCTTTCCTTCAGTCTCTACTTCACACTTTGATTCCATGTTTCTTCCTGTGAGTATTTTGCTCCCCCTTCCAAGAAGCACTGAAGTATCCACACTTTGGTCTTCCTTCATCTTGAGCTTCATGTGTTCTGTGAATTGGATCTTGGGTATTCTGAACTTTTGGGCTAATATCCACTTATCAGTTAGTGCATATCATGTCTGTTCTGTGACTTGATTACCTCATTCAGGATGATATTTTCAAGTTCCATCCATTTGCCTAAGAATTTCATTGATTTTAACAGCTCCACTGTGTAAATGTTCTATATTTTCTGTATCCATTCCTCTATTGAAGGACATCTGGGTTGTTTCCAGATTCTGGCTATTATAAATATGGCTGCTATGAACATAGTGGAACATATATCTTTATTACATGTTGGAGCATCTTCTGGGTATATGCCCAGGAGTGGTATACCTGGGTCCTCAGGTAGTATTTTGTCCAATTTTCAGAGGAATCACCAGACTGATTTCCAGAGTGGTTGTACAAGCTTGCAATACCACCAGCAATAGAGGAGTATTCCTCTTTATCCACATCCTTGCCAGCATTTGCTGTCACCTGAGTTTTTGAACTTAGTTATTCTGACTGATATAAGGTGGAACCTCAGTGTCGTTTGGATTTGCATTTCCCTGATGACTAAGGATGTTGAACATTTCTTTAGGTGCTTCTCAACCATTCGAGTTTCCTCTGTTGAAAATTCTCTATTTAGCTCTATTCCCCATTTTTAATAGGGTTATTTGGTTCTCTGGAGTCTAACCTCTTGAAAATATATATATCCCTGTATCAGATGTAAGATTGTTAAAGAACTTTTTCCAATCTGTAGGTTGCCATTTTGTCCTATTGACAGTGTCCTCTGCCTTACAGAATCTTTGCAATTTTATGAGGTCCCATTAATCTATTCTTGATCTCAGAGTAAAAGCCATTGGTGGTCTGTTCAGGAAAATTTCCCCTGTGCCCATTTAATAAAGGCTCTTCCCCACTTTCTGCTCTATAAGTGTCAGTGTATCTGGTTTTATGTGGAGGTCCTTGATCCACTTGCATTTGAGCTTTGTATAGGGAGATAAGAATGGAACAATTTTCATTCTTTTATATGTTGACATCCAGTTGATCCAGCACAAGTTTCTTAACAAAACTAATTTTTAATAGTACTTGGGATGGTATTACAAGACATTAAAAAGTTTTAACAATGGAATGTTGTGTTTTAAAAAAGAGATGTTGTAATTAGAATTATGTCAGACACATATATCTATTATTTCTATACAAGGTGATATCATACATAATTAAGAGAATAATGCAACTTTTCATTATCAAAATAAGAGACTCTGAAACAAGAAGATGAGTTTTCCCTGATCCTTCTGGATTTTATGAATGGCTAGATTGAGGGATGGTGAAGTAATCTTGCTAAATGTGAGTGCTTTAATAGGTGTGAAAACTAACTAGTATAACACCCTGTGAAAAGGCAGTAGAATGTAGGTCTGAAAACCACTGTGAGTTTAGACAGAGAAATTTGTAACTGGAAGGTAACCACAGATGGTATATAGGAAGTATTCATCTGAGAACCCTATAAGAATGACAAACAAAGTATGGTTTTGATTTAAGAAGCTGAATACCAATGGAGGGACTTCTGCAGAAGTAATTAGTTAATGGGTGTATTGCCCTGATAAATAATTAAGGTGTTAACACAGGAATGTGCAGGGGGCCAGTCCCAGCAGGCATTCTTTCTTGTTCTTGATTCTTCTTGAGGCAGTGAAGGGGGAAGAGCAATGGCAGGGGTAAGACTTGGTCTTATAAGATATTTAGGCTTGCTGTATAATAATAAAATATTTACCTGTCTTAAGTCTAATTCAATTTGCTGTAGCAGGTTACCTGCCTGTCTGAGTTCCTCTGAGATGAGAAGCTATTTAGCACCTCATCCTTTGACAGCAGGAGATTAAGTTAAGTAGCTTTGTTCTATCTCTGCAGAAATTGCACAGCTAACTTTCAGTCTACTAGTTGAAGTAGCAAGATGAAAAAGGGACATTTCGAAAAGTGATTTTAACATTTACTTCTAAGCTGTAAAATGTTTCCTATGAAAGCTCTCTATGAAAAGGGGGATAAAGGGTCTAAGAAATGGGGAATAAGCCAGAATCTA
Source organism: Rhynchomys soricoides (assembly GCA_019843965.1). Classification (NCBI taxonomy): domain Eukaryota; kingdom Metazoa; phylum Chordata; class Mammalia; order Rodentia; family Muridae; genus Rhynchomys; species Rhynchomys soricoides. Next base: position 387,515 of record JADRCH010000216.1, read on the forward strand.
AGAAAAGCAGGATAAGGAGTCCTAAGAAGAGGGAAATAGGGAGAATAATGCTAAGAAAAGTGGGACAAGGAAAATTGCTCTCTTTGACCTCAGCACTTATACATCTTTCAAAATACATGATCACATGGTAAAGTGTTCATGACAGGTTTACACATAAATTCAAATTACAAATCGGATAAGAATTTTACAATGGAGAATGTTTGCATGCATATTCATTAGGATTAGTTATATGGCTAAACATTTATCATCTGTCACAACTCCACAGGTTTATAAAGAGTTAAAGACTAAGTTATTAGTAAAGTTTTGTATAGATAAACCCAGCCAATATTTTATCTTCTGTCCTAGCACTTATGGTAAATTGTTAGTTCCCCTTTTATGACCTTGGGTTAATGGTTTTACTACCTCTTGGATTGTGCTCTAAGTTGCAGAATGCCTGCTTACCATCTCAGAAGCAATTAACTCCTGACCCTAAAGACTGGAAGAGTTCTCATTAAAGTTTTGACTCTCAGAAAGGATTTAATTTAATAGCAATGTTATTAAAAGAGCTCAATAATTACTATAAATTCAGGAATTCTTATAGGATCAACATTAAGGATTAAGAAATCATCTACTTGCCTATATAGAATCACTATAAGACAGTACCTTTTCATTGTTCTTCAGAGATCTACTCAAATGGATCAGCTAAGATCTAGTGACTGTTATATACATTTAATAATAACAGAAAGAGCATATTAATAGCAGGAATCTTTCCTAAAATGAATTTCTCCTGAGCCTTGCCAACAGGAGCAAATCTGTCTTAGTTGTTGTTGGTTTTTTCTGTTGTTGTTTTGTTTTGTTTTGTTTTAACTAGAGGCAGACCATCTCAGGAAGATCATCTGCTAGTGTTTAGCTTCTCCTATGATGGCTCCTGACAGAAATGAGTTATTTACAAAAGGAAATGCTCTCTTTCCCTCCTCTCCCATTGTCTCAAAAGATGCAATGGTGCCCAGAATCATCTTAAGATTAGCATAAAGAACTTTGCCAGATGTAGCCTACCACACTGAAATGTCTTACCTTTAAGAAATATAATCTTCCCAGAGGACAATGTTAAGAGGTGATGGGTTATAAAAATTAAGTGTAATGTAAGGTTGCTTGGTCACTAGAAGTAAGCATGATTAGATAACCCTAAAAAAAAAATACAGGAGCCGGAGAGGATGGAGGATGCCAGGAGATCAAGGCACTCTGAATCAATTAAGCATGGTAAGCTCAGAGACTAAAGTAGCAAGCCAAAGAGCAAAATGGTTCTGTACCAGTCCTCCACTTGTATAGTATAGCTTTCAGCTTAGTATTTTTATGGGACTCCTAACCATGAGAAGGTCTGGGTTGTTGACTCTTGTGCTTACTCAGGGGTCTCTTTGCCTCCTGTTGAATGTCCAGTTTCAATATGATGATTTTCGCTTTATATTATATTTTATTTTGTCATGTTTGATTGCTGTTTCTTAGAAGCCTGTTGTTTTCTAATAAGAGACAGAAAGGGAATGGATCATTAATAAAGAAGATGAGGGGAAAGCTGGAAGGCATAGAGGGTCTAGAAGCTATAATATATGAGGAAAATACCTGTTAAATCAAAGGGGAAAATAAAAAAGACATGTGATCCTAAATACTATTGTTTAAAATTAGCCTAGTCTATTATAATCAAAGTGTAATATACTACCTGTTGCTCCTGATGTTATTTCTTTTTACACAAATTCTTTATCATTTTCTCTCTTTCACACTTTAAGTTATAAATTCATTATAAAAGAATTTTTGCATATGCAAATATATTTAGATGTTTAAGATATATATATAAAGATATATATATATATATATATATATATATATATATATACAAAAATCACATTTGCATCTAAGAAAAGTTAAAAATAAAATGGTGGACTAGAGGAGATGTTTCAGTGGATAAAGTACTTGTGGGGCAAAGCATGAGGTCCTGAGATTGCATGCCAGAACCTACATAAGTAACCAGGTCTATCTTCCAACCTTACTTATAAACATGGAAGGCAGACAAAGGAGGGATGAAGGGCTCTCTGACTTACTACTTTAACCAACTAGTAAGCTCCAGGTTCAGTAAGAGATCCCATCAGGAAAAAAGAAGAGAATCTCTGGCCTCCACAGGGTTGTGTATAGGCATATGAAACTGTATACACATACATGGACACACATATATGTATCATATAAGCATGTATCACACAAAATAAATATTGAATAAAATTTCATATATCTAGGAAACAAAGTTACTAACAGAATTATTATTTCCATTAAGGATCTCAAAATAGTTCTCTTTGACCTTGTCTCACTAACGTATAAATCACAATCCTAAATATATATTTAATTTTACCCTGGTTTAATGGATACTTAAATATATATGCAGTAATACTTTTATATGTTATAAAAAGTATTACTCTGTAACTCCTTAAGAGAAGAAACTAGAATAGTCACCTGATCTGTAATTCTTCCTCCTCTCCTCCAAATTCATCTTTCAATTGTCATCCCCAGCTCTGCTTCAGTCTCCCCCTTCTCTCTGACCTACTTCTAGTAGATCACATAGATCTTCTTTTTCCAAACTACATCCACCACACACGTATTGCTTTATCTCACTACTTAACTCCAACAGGCATTTCCTGGGAACCTACAGGCCACTCTGGCCATGGAAGCAAGTAGCCTTACTTCAGATCATTTCTCCACCCTTTCTTCTAAGTCTATTCCCCAGTCTCATCCCCAATGTTGTAGCAGACAACCTATTACAGCCTCCCTCTCCTCTCTCTACCTACCTGCAGAAGATCACACATCTCGTCCACTTCGAATTCCTTTCCTAGCTCATCATTTATCTCATCCCCCAAATCCAGAATTGTCCTTGGTACAGAAAAGGCACAATGCATGCTAGCAAAAGAGAATAGTAAACTCCATCCCAGCCACCAATCTTTTCATCCACAATGCTATCTTCCCTGAAAGATATGCTGGCTCAATGGTAGCATGAAGTCTGAGAATAACCAACAGATATAGTATTTGACTCAAGTATCTCTTCACTAGATGGAACCCATGCTCAACACTTCTTGGGTGACGAAGAATCTGAGACAAGCTAGCCCAAGGACCTAGGGTAAGCCAAATATTATTGATCTAAAACAAAAACCAGACAAACAAAATAGCAAGAAAATGATTACTGATGATATTCTGCTGTACTCTGATCATCATCAGAGAAGCTTCGTTCTGTAGCAGATTGAAAAGAGTAAAACAAACAAAGACAAGAAAGAAGACACACAGCCAGATACTATGTAGAGAGTGAGAGAACTTAGAACATTCCTCCATAAATTCCCTTATCTTGGGGCTCAGAGAACCCTGTGAAAGAGTAGGCAAGAAGAGTGTCAGAGCCAGAGGGAAACAAGACACACCAAATCAACAGAATCAATGTACATATGAACTCACAAAGACTGAGACAGCATGCACAGGGCCTGCATAGATCTGCATCATGTGGTGTCCTAAGGCTGAAGGAAAAAGTGTACACATGCCCCATTTCCTCACCCAGATGATATCTTCAACTGCTAACCACTTACAAATGAATATTCTGTTTTCTCCAAGGGAGTCTCACTAGGGAAACAATTTACTCTTTCTTTTTTAAAATAGTTTTTATTCTTCTCTTATATATTACATGCTGACCAGAGTTTCCCCTCCCTCTCCTCCAGACACTATCTCCCCACCATATCCCCTCTCCCTCAAATCCACCTCCCTCTTCCTCCCCCCCCCAAAAAGAGCAAGCTTCCCAGGGACATCAACCAAACAAGCCATAACAAGCTACAATAAGGTGAGCCACATACCACCACATCAAGGCTGAACAAGGCAAACCAGTAGGAGGAAAGGGTCCCACAAGTAAGCAAAAAAGTTGGGTAAAGCCTATTGTTAGGATTCTTACAATACACCAAACTACTTATCCATAATATATATGGTAGTTTGAATATTCTTGGCCAATGGGAAGTGGTACTATTAGGGGGTATGACCTTATTGTAAGAGGTTTAGACTTGTTAGAGGAGTGTGTCCCTGTGGATGCAGGGCTTTGAGGTCTCATATATATGTTTAAGTCTAGCAGTGTGATCCATACTCTTCTTCTGGCTGCCTTCAGATCAATATGTTGGACTCTCAGATCCTTCTAGAGCACCATGTCTGCCTAGATGCTGCCATGCTTCCTGCCATAGTGAAATGGACTGAACCTCTCAAACTGTAAGCCAGTCCCAAGTAAATGTCCCTTATAAGAGGTACCTTGACCATGGTGTCTCTTTACAGCAATAAAACACAAACTAAGACAACATATCCACAGAGGACTTAGGCCAGGCTCCTACAGGTTACCTGATCTCCCAAGTTCCTGTGAGTCCTGGTCAGTTGATTCTGTAGGCTATATTCTCGTGGTTTGTCCTGAACTCTCTGTTTACTCCAATCCTTCTTCCTCCTCCTCTAAAGGACTCAGTGAACTCTGCTTAATGTTTAGCTGTAGGACTCTACATCTACTCACATCAGTTGATAAATTAAGTCTCCTTTGGTCTCTTTGAAGACTATTCTGCTAGGCTCAGATTCCAGAATATTCTGCAGGCAAAAATGGCTGTAGGTCAAAAATTTTGTGGCTGGGTTGGTGTTAGTGTTTATTGGAATTTTTAATGTTCTTTTTTCATTTGTATTTTTTATAGTCCCCTGTCTTTTTTTAACCCCACAGATCCTTTGCATATGTATTATAGCTTCCCATTTCATGTTTTGTGTTAGTTTTCTCTTGAGTGTGAAAGCAAGTGCGGCTGTGTCTATCTGTCTCATGTCCCTTTACTTAGGCTCTTTTTCTTCTCTTTTGTTCTAGCCTGGTATGTTAGATTTTGCTTTATATTATTAGATTTGCTTTATTTCATTATTGTTCTTTAAATGCTTGGTTGTTCTCTAAAGCAGAAGGGGGCTGGGGATGGAGGGAATGGATTGTGGGGAAGAACTGGAACAAATAAAGAGAGAGGAAAAGATGACCAGGATACATTGTGTAAGAACCGAAAAAACTATTTTCAATAAAAAGAAAAAATTTAAATGTGTCTGCTTGAATATTTTCTAAATATTTGTGAATAGAGGTGTGCAATTCAACATTTATTCTGATATATTGTTCTGCAGTTGTCTTTTCAGAATTCAATATTATTTTTAAAGCATATATATATATGTTTTAAATATATATATATATATATATATATATATATATATATATATATATATA
>JADRCH010000216.1:392790-417368 GCA_019843965.1 Rhynchomys soricoides
ATATATATATATATATATATATATATATATATATATATATATATATAAGCATGTATGTGTGAATATGTACATACAAGTATGCTCATTGTTGGTATACTTTGTTTGACACCAATTTGGAGATGTTGGTTTGGATTTCATGGAAAATATCTGTTTGAAACTTTCCAGTTTCTCTTAAACACTCTCTACATTTCTGTCATTTGACCATTTGCTATCAAAGAGCAGATGTCTTTTAATGTACTTCATATGTCCCTAGTTTTCCTACAAATAAAATCATTTTATCTACCCTTTTATTTAGCTCTTTACCAAGCTGGTTAAAATATTCAGGAGAATCTCCAGAATGGTTGTCTACATGCCTTTTCAAAGTGAAAAGTAATCTAGCTATAAAAAATGCAAATAAATTCCAAATATTCTCTCTTCTCTAAATCACTTTAGCACTAAGGATATAGGAAGTAATCACAATTTTAAACTGACTGGGGAAAAATAGTAGGGACCACCATATTCTCTGGAGGACAGCATGTCTAGGTCATCTTAAATCTCCCTCTTCTATTTCTCATTACTTGCCCTATTAATTATGATAATGTAATTATATGTTAATTTTTTGTTTTCATTATTATAATACATAGAACTGCATAGGTTAAATATTGATCTCTCAAAAATAGTTGAAATCAAATGTGTTTCCAATTTCAGAGATTTTTATGTTTGAAAACTATTCAAAATAACATTTCTTGTGAAGCCCCCCAAATATAAAAATCTAAAAGCAGAATTCTCCAAAATTATTTTGATCAGAAAAATTTAGGTTGAGGAGCATTTTAAAGTCCTGGTTTTCACATTATGAATGCCTAATCTGCATTACAAATAATAATTAAATTTATATGAATTCTTGTCAACCGATCACAAATGATTTTGGATACTCCTGTATACTTATATACAAATTATACTTAATATAATTGAATATGATTCATTTTATCATCAGTTGCTCTGATGTCAGTAAAAATAGGATGTGTGCATTACCTAAAGGTTAATACTACTTGCACAGACTTAAGTGAATTGGATTCTATGTTGCTACTGTGGGATCGGTAGATAGTGTTAAGTCTTTTCAGTCTATTTTCAGCATCTTCTCAGTACAGCTAAATTGTAATGGTAATTACTTGATGCATTTTTGTAGAAATTCTCTGTAAAGGAAATGGAAATAGAGTACAAGGAGACAGACTATAAATGTGAGGCTCTGTTTTACAACCTACTGCAGTATCAACAGAAATCTGACAGGTAAAATCCTTATGATAAGGTATTGACTAATATTTCTTGGCTGTAAACTTTCATCTGTACACAGAAGTAGACACATATCTCTTGCCACCAAAGGCAGTCAGACTAGCAGGAGGTCATCATGACTGCTGTTCATATCTGCCACTCTTTGACTTTTGGTTGGGCAGTTACTCCAAAGGTTTGTGAGAGACTAGAAAGGTTGTTTTCAAGCTGTGATTGGGATGGACAATTTTTTTTCTAAGAGCAGCTGTTGTTATGTGAAGCTGACATGAAAGAGGTTAACTATACCAGGTATTTTAATGAAGGACAAGTATATGTCCTTTTGACACATAACTTTAACCTCTACACTACAGCAATTGTCTCAGTATATCCCAAAGGATTCCACACTTGTTCCAAAATAATATTTCAATAAAGATATATCATTTTCAGCAAAATTTTTCAGAAACATACCCCTTCAATAAAATGTAAGTTACCTATGTCTCTGAAAATATAACAAAATTCTATGCAGAATGAGGAAAGGTGATCTTCAAATAGAAATATGATAAGTAAAAAACAAAGAAAATATATAATTTCTCTGACACCTGCTGCAAGGTTACCATTCTTTAATGGTGACAAATAGAATTGAGATTTTAAAAAAATGAAAAGAAAAAGAAAAAGGAAAAATAGATATCTTTTAGGAGCTTTGCAGTGTATTGAGTAAATAAGCTAAATGGTGATCACAAATATAAAATCTTCCCCAGCAAGTGCTATTGCTACTGACCATAAACGAATGCTGCCTCTTCAACTGAATAATGAAACAGCAGGCACTCTCTAGAGAGGATTCATGACAAAAATAGCAAAAGTGTATTCATTATGAATCACATGCACTGTCTGAAATAAGTGGAAACCTTTCAGGAAAGACTAAGAATTCCCCAGACCCTCATTACTGCAGTCAACACAAAAAGGAGGAAATGGGATTGAGCTTCTCTTTCCATCTGAATGAAGGATGTGGAGGGAACACCATAGTTTGGCTTCACTGAGCGTCTTGGCTTTTGAAAGGATATTTTAAATTCATCAAACTCAAGTGTGCATTGTAGAAAGCATAGCACTTCTATCTTCAATTTATGATACTCAGTTTGCTTTCATTTATGAATGCCCACACACATTATTGCAAATTTCTCAGAGCCATTTGAGATTTGGCAAGCACTTAACAGAGAAATATAGATGCAGAAAGCTGCTAAAGATCATAGCATTGTTATAGTCCACTCCATTCTTTTCTTTTGATACATGAAGAAAAAATCCAATTGTAATGAGTCAAATTCTACACATTCACTATGATATATAAATGAGCCAAATTTAAAGGGCTACAGGTAGCAAGTCATTTGACTCCTACATTTCTTCTATCTGTGTCTATTAATTAGCTTTAAATTCTAATGGAACAGGTACACTGTTTCCAAATCCACTCCCTTTAATTTAGATTTTTGTATATAAACTTTGAATGCCATTTTGTCAACAACTGGTTCCCAGAATAGAGTTTGCTAGACCTTGGTCTCTATCAACCTACAAAACAGTAGGACACATCACTATTAATTTGTTTCTCACATTTGGATAATAGTCTTCTCATTCTACCACCTCTAACTGTTTCTTCTTTCTAATTCATTTACTCTCTGTAACAAAAGATACAGTGAATTATCTGAATTAGAAAATACAGTAGCTAGAAAACAAATAAGCAAACAAACAAGCTATTAGGTAAGTTTATAAAAGTATAAGTAGATGGAGAAAATGAGGTTACGGATTTTTTGTAGAGTATTGGGATGCACAGAGTAAACACTGGAATCAACAATAGGCGTAAAGAGAAGCATGCTGTAGGGAAACTTAAAGTTACTATTATGGTTGCTATCATTTTTCTCAGGCTGAAATATGTTTTACGTATTATCAAAAGACTGCAAAATATGGAAAGGACTTTCTCATAGAAATAAAATGTATTCAATCCCTTGTGTATTATGTTTACATACACGTACATATACATGTGTACTTACAAGACTATGCAAAGTAGAGAAAACATTTAAACATCTTACACATTAAAGATAAAATGAAAGTTAAATGTATGTTTCTCTGATTATTCCTACACATCCTTTCCAAGGAAACATCTGTTTATTTCATATCCCATAAGAATTCAAGAAGGGGGTATAAACAACAATTGCAGTAAAACTGATAAGGTATGAGACCTTAACAACAGCCATCCACACTGTTGTCCCAATTACAACCACATGAAAGATTTATACCTGAAAACCTAAAAGTCCTTCATTTCCACTGGTGGATTAAAAAAAAAAAAAAGAATATGTAATGCTTTGAATAAGATTTGATTAGGTTAAAATCCCAGAATTGTTGTGTAATATCTGAGTCCTAAAAGACTCAGCACCCTCCTTCACTTCAAGGAAGTGTGCTCTACAGGGACTGTATTTAAGATGACAGTCTCTAGAGGCTGAAAGTATTCTTTGAACTGGCTTTCTCATTAGGCTTGACAAACTGACAGATTTGGACACTAAGGCTGATAAAAGAAAGGCTCCTCTTGGGAGGCATTTACATGAATATTTTCCTTCAACTGTGTATCCTTCAACTGAATATCTACATGGGAATGCTGTAACAAAGCTGTCCTGGGACCTATGGAAGAACCCTTCATGAAAGACAAAGGAAAGTGAGCAGAGAGAAGCTAAGGCATTTGAATAATATCTAGGAGCTAAAAGGGAAACTCAACTAACCAGCTAGAAGTGACGGGAAACTATGTACTAATGTACCAGGTGAAAGAATCCTTGTAGCATGAGAAGTTCGTTCTTTAAGAAGACCAAAGAGGAAAAGTCTGCCAAATGGAGAATGGAGAAATATGAAACGTCAATCAAAAGACTTTTTCTCATTCCCATTAACTAGAAGCTAAAAATGTGAAACATAGTCTGATGCATAATATAGTCTGAAAGATTCCTGTTGTAATTTGTGGGTATTCTGATTTAACCTTTTTACTAAACATGTATATTAATTCTCTTGGAAACCCAGAGAAATTCCAAGAAATGTTTTCTTAGCATTCAAATTCACATTAGTTTTCTTTATTTTAAAACTCTTCCATCTCTGCCCTGAAAAATCACAAAACTGATGTCTCCATAAAAGAAGAGCCTGTTCAGTTGTACAGAATCTGCTAAGATCTAGTGAGTTCAGGCAATGCCTTAGGCATTCACTGAAATATACATAAATCATTTATCCTATATTGTTACAGGATCATATAATGTTATTCTACACTGACACATGCAAACCCCCTTCACATTTTTTTCTTGTGATTCCAATGCATTACGTGAAGACTAACTAGTAAGTGGCTATGGGTTGAAGACTCTTGACTTATTTGGACACTGCCACAATTTTGTGAAGAAATACCTAAAAGTCTTCTGGGCTTTCTCTTTACAAGAAGAGTAGGGTTGTCAGATCATTGTTTTTATTCATTTGTTTGTTTATTTTTAATATAGTAATGTAATTGCAATATTTCTGCTTTCCTTTTCTTCGCTTCCTCCAAATTCCTCTAGATATCACCCTCTGCTCTCTTTCAAATGCATGGAATCTTTGGTCATCAATTGTTATTGCAGGTATATGTGTATTTGTCCACATATGGACACACACATACACATATATAAGTATGTCTTAAATACATTCTATAACTTATTGAGTCTATATAATATTACTTGTACATGTTTTCATGTACTGAATCCTTGGCACTTGGCAATAAATTGATGTGCTTTTCCCTACAGGGAACCACCTCTACCAGGCCTCCAAGTCTTCTCATTGTACAATTTGGCATTTTCATTTTTGTCCTCCTGGTTCAATTAACAGTTAGGTAACCATGCTGGTGAGCCTTTCAAGATACTGCTATTGTTGTTACTAGGACACATAGTCTCACAGAAAACCCCTAATCCTTCATATCTTACCATCTTTCTGCAATCCTCTTACACAATATTCTCTGAAACTTATCGTGGGGAAGTGTTTTGCAGATGTATGCATTGATACTAGACTATATAACTCTGCATTTTTATTGGTTTTGGTTTTCTCTGGTGTTCTTCATCTATTACAAGAGAAGGTTCCTTGATGAGGGCTGAAGACCACACTTATCTGTGTGTATGAAGAAAAACATTTATATAGTGTTGTTATATATTAGTTGGTTGACCAGTGGTAACTTCTTTTCCAATAACTATTATTTATTTAGCATTGAGTAATGATCTAGGTTTGCAGTACCAGATGTGGTATGTCTCTTGTTGAATGAATTTTAACACCAATTGGAGAGCTTTTTTGTTACCATCAAGGTTATATGTGCCACTATTACACCTGGAGTGTTAAGCTGTCATACTGGTTGTTGACGGGGTTCACAAGCATCATAGATTATGGGTAGTTGGTTGTCCTCCTCCTTTGGAAGTTTGCAAAGAGCCTTCTGATACCATGAAAACTACTCCTCAGGGAAGGGATGTTTTTATTTCTATGACTTTGATAAATTACTAGAGTACGAGGTCTGGTGATATTTTGTATCTTATTTTTACATATTTATATCCATTACTATAGTTTAAATGAAATGAGACAGTATTGATCTTCTAAAAAGAAAGTTATTGGTATAACTTTTATAATCACATAAATTATAAAATCACTGTATTATCACTCACTATCCTCATCACAAGAATATTGGGGTTAAAAAAAAGTACAAGTTGCTTCTACTGAGGCTTGAATTTACTTCTTATTTGTTGCATTGCTAAGACAATAATCAGAAAAATCAAGTTAGGAAATGTAATCATTGCTATAGAGGAATTTTAATACAGCAACATGGCTGCTCTAGCAGGGAATCACATCCAAAGATATGATCTAACTAGAATGCAGACATGTCCTGTATTATAAATAGTTTGATCTAACTGGAATACAAGCATGCCCTTAGTACACACCTTAAATACCTACTAATGAGGGCAAGGTTGGTTTGTAGAAAGAAGCAGCCATGTTTGAAAGTGATATCTAATTGAGAAACAGATAAAGTGATGAATCAGAGAAAGATTTGACAGACTGAGTCAAAGGTAGGATATGCCCAACTCTCATGACAATGAGAAAAGCACAGTAAAGAGAGGCTATTTAAGAGAACAGCACAGAAAATAGAGGTGACTTAAGAGAGCAGCAGTAGCATCAGAGAGAGAGGGAGAGAGGGAGAGAGAGAGAGAGAGAGAGAGAGAGAGAGAGAGAGAACAGCTTTTTTTCTATGGCAGTTTTATAGTGTCAGGTTACAGGTGAAGACAAAAGAGAGGATGAGAAGGAGCAAGACGATTAGAACAAATTGACAGAATCAGTTTGAGGTCAATCAGAGCAATTCAGTGAGAACCCAATAGAAGCCAGTTTAAATCAGTCAGCTTGGAAAGGAGTTTTGAGCCAGAACAGCTAAGTTAAACCTACCAGAAAGAACTAAAATGGATGAGCTTATTCTTCAGTAAGTCTCAAAGGCTGAAACATTCCATGTTTAGATTTGATTATACAAAGGCTAAAAGTTTCCAGGCCCAGGCATAGAGAAAGTTAGAACAGAGAAAGAAATGCTCTGGGATTGGGCACAGCTCTTTTTGCATCATCTCAGAAAGAAAAGTTAATTTTACAGGTTGTTGATATGTTGTGAGAGAAATTTTAAACAGTGTGACATGAGACAATAACAAGAGTGTTAGCTAGTATTCCAAGATGATATTTGAGCAAGACACATGACAAGTAGGGACATTTGAACATCACAGGAGCACCTACTGCAAAGACCTAAGAGATGTGTGTATGGGGATGTATGTATGTGTGTGTGTATGTAATGTATGTGTATTTGAAAAAATAGTGATAGAAGAACAAATCACTGACATTGATAAGGTTATAGAAGCCTTCTCAAGAGAAGACATGACATAATGGTCTAACCAAGGCATAAATAAATATTTCTATATCCAATATAGCCATAAACAGGCTAAATTAGCACTTGTGGAATTTAACACACAATCAGGACAGTAACTCAGTCTGATAAGTCCTGGTTGCAAATCCATAACTTGAGGAAGGTTATCTCAAAATTTTGTGATGATACTAAACCTCTGTGAGATTATGTACATGAATGAAGAAAGGAATCAGGATACTGTGGAAATACTTGGGGAAGAAAAATAATATTTCTAAGTAGCAGAGTAGGTCATAAAATGTTCATTGATGAATTCGTGAATGTAAATTTCACATTATCCTCCCCAATTCTAATCATCTCCTTCTCCCTCTATATCTGTACCCTACCCTTACATCCCTGAGTTATGGATGCAAAAGATATAAATTAAATGCATACATTGGGGCCAAACACTACAGGATCTGTTGATATCTGCATTGTGTCCAGTTATGAACTTCTTTGATGGTCTCCATTTGATGTAAAGAGATATATTTTTTATTATAGGCAATAACACTTACCTGTAGGAATAAGGCTGATATTTAGAATGCAGAAAGGAATCATTCAGGTTTATCAAATTGGTGGAAGTAGATTAGGTCCATGACCTTACCATGTTAGTTTTCAAGTACCAGGCATAAAAATCATTTTAGAGAGGAACTTGCAGATGACCTGAGCTCACCCCTAGAATCCACATAATAAAAGTAGAAATTTGACTCCTGAAAATTGTCTTCAGAAATCCATATGCACTCTGTGTCACATGTGTCCCCCCACATAAACATATATACATACACATACATATGTACATACATGTATCCATATATAAATAAACAACACATATGTATATTAGGTGCTTTTTTAATTCCATGTACTTTTGTGTTCAGTAGACGAACTGTTTATATAAGCACTGGGCAGGGTGCTCATTATTCCATGAAAGAAACAAAGAGCATGTTCTGATAACTAAACTAGGAAACATAAATAAAGTATGTTTATAAAACAACTAAAGAGGATATTAGACTAAATTAGAATGCATGAAATGTGGGTAATGACTCTGAATATTCATCTCTGGAATAGTGTGACTATTCCAGAAATACCTGTTTGACGAGTTAAGGGTCTCGAAGTTCCCTTTAAACATCATCATTCTATTACATTTTATAGAAAGTTTATTTATAACTACATGGGACAATTTTACTAAAAATGTCTAATTGCCTTGTTAAATTAACAATTTTAACACCCCATCTCCCCATTTTAAATGCATAATCTTCATGGCAGTGAATGGTTGGCTTGTAATTATTGCCCTCATGATTCATATAGGTAGGAAACTGTAATGATTTGTAGAAATCCTCTTATCTAATATCATTCTTCCCGCAATATCACCAAGCTAAACCTTCAATGAGCCATATGAATATGTAGCCAGGTGATTTTTCTTAGAAACCCATAACTTTGCAGTGTTTTAATATTTGCTTGTGTTTAAAGTGTTTTAAGCATCCAGAACAAAGCATTTATTGCTTAATTCTCTATCTCAAAAGATAATTTTTGAAAGTTGCCTGTCCTTATTGGTGCTCAAAGCATTAATAGCATAATAAAAACCAGCCAAGACCAATGATTCTTAAATATTAGCTTATTTTGCAAGTAGATGAAAACTGAGGAGAATCATGTATCCAAATAGTAATCAACTTTCCTCTCAGCTTTCAAACAAGCTGGAATATTATGGAAGAACATTTCTTGGCATGTATTAATATGTGGGGGAGTAACTAGCACATGTGTGTGGAAGTGTCCTTTACAGTTAAATGGTCATACCAATATTGGAAGAGAAAATACAATAGGATCACAGCCATCCTAACTCTGCCCAATAGAATAAGCATCAGCTATGAAAAATTTGTATTTCGTGATGTGTTACCTAGGAAGAGAAGTCATTTAAGACTCACATAAGCACTCATAAACCTTTTTAAAAGAAAATTTAGAGATAAGTCTACTTGAAAATAAAAGACAGTTTCGAATATTTCCAAATAGTTTTGAAAACTTTGGCTTAGTCATTTAAAAGTATTAACTGTTATTTAAATTTCTTTTTTTGTGTGTGGGAAATAGATTTGGTTCTCATATAATATATTCTGATTATGATTTCCCTTCCCTCTATTTCTCCCAACTCTTATCCCCACCCCAAATCTGTATTCATAGTCTTTCTGTTCTTCATTAGAAAACAATCAGGCTTCTATGGCCTAAAAATAAAATAAAATCTTATAAAATCAGATCAAACAGAAACTAATACATTGGACTGGACAAATAACCAGAAGGAAAAGAGCCCAAGAGAAGACACAAGAAACAGAGAAACATCTTTTTGAATACTCAAGAATTCCATAAAAACACTAAACTAGGAGATATAATGTATGTGCAAAATACTTTTACAGTAAAATAATAATAATTAATAATAAAATTAAATAAAAATATTAAATTTTAGAAAAAGTAAGAGCTGTGATACAATATTATTGAAAAAGACATCAAGAACCTCCAAAAATACCACTGGGTTCATTTCCTGTTGGCCTTTTCTTCCTGGGAGTGCAGCCTATCTTTAACACTGTTGCCCCAGTGAGACTCTCTTGGAGAAAACTGAATTTTCATATGCAAACAGTTATCAATTGATGATTATGTCTGTGTCGGGGAAGTAGGGATACATCCATTTCCCCTTTAATCTCTAGGACCTCAACTGTTGCAAACCCCTGCAGGCCCTGTACATACTACCTAAGTCTCTATGTTTTCCTATGTACATTGATGCTAGTGATTTAAATGACTGCTTTTTTTTTCGTAAGCTTTATCTATCCTTTCTTAGGGATATCTATTTGGTTGCCTGGCTATTTTCTCCTTCTATACCTAACCTCTATAATTCTGCAGATTGTAAATTTGTTATCATTGCCTTGACAGCTAATAGCCACATTCAAATGCCTATGTAACAGATTTTGTCTTTTTGAGTCTGGGTTACATAACTCTGTGATATTTTTTTTCTATCTCAACCATTCAGAGAAGAATTTCATCCTTTTTGTATTTATTATTTTATTTCTTTCCATTTCAATGTTGTCCCCTTTATGGTTTCCCCACTGCAAACCCTCCATCCCAGCCCTTTGTCTCTATGAGAGGGCACTCCCACCTACCCCCAATTCCTGCCTCGCCATTCTGTCTTCCCCTTACATTGGGGTATCAGGCCTCCACAGAACCAATGACCTCCCTTCCCATTGATGCCAGATAAATCAATCCTCGGCTTCATATGTACCTGGAGTCATGGGTCCCTCTTTGGTTGGTACTTTAGTCCCTGGGACCTCTGAGTAGTCAGGTTAGTTGATATTGTTGCTCTTCCTATGGGGTTGGAATCTCCTTCAGCTCCCAAGACACAGCTGAATTGTGAGGTAGATCTATTCCCATGTTCCTAAAGAACTAACACCTTAATTTCCGTAGTACCTACAGTAGTTTGTCCTACTACCAGCAATGGAAGGATGTTACCTTGTGCCACATCCATGCCAATACATGCTACCCTTAGTTTATCTACTGTAGCCATTTTGAAGACTGTAAGATGATATTTTAAAGTTAGTGGATTTCATTCACCAGATACTTAAGAATGTTGAACATTTCTTTAAGTGCTTCTCAGCTATTTGTGTTTCGTCTTTTGACATTTCTGTTTCGATCTGTACAACATTTGAAATTGCTTTTTCCTTTATATTACTTTTGCCCTCTATTGAATGTGTAGCTCAAAAATTACTTTCTGATTCTGTATTTCACTAAAGCAGTAACTGTCCACATGACAGTGTCCCTTGCTTTTCAGAAGCTTTTCAGTTTCTGAAGTCCCATTTATGATAAGTTGGTCTTAATGCCTGTGCTAGTGGTGTTCTGTCCAGGAAGTCTTTTCCTGTGTCAGCGAGTTCAAGGATTTTTACCACTTTCTTTTCTGTCAGCTTCAGTATATCTGGTTTCATGTTGAGGTTTTTGATCCCTTTGGATTTGAGCTTGGTTCAGGCAGTATTTAGATTCTTCTATATGTAGCTATCTAATTTGACTAGCACCATTTGTTGAAGACATTGTCTTTTTTCAAAAATCATTTGTGTGGGTTTAGGTCTGCATCTTCAATTTTATACCACTGGTTGATGTTCCTGGGTTTTGTGCCAACATCACACTGTTTTTATTCATTCTGCTCTATGAAACAGTTTGAGGTTGTGAATAGTGATACCTCCAGCAGTTCTTTTATTATTCCTAATTGTTTTTTTACACTATCCTGGGTTTCTGTGTTTTGATCTGAAAGGGAAAGTTGTCCTTTCAAGATTTGTGAAGAAGTGTTTAAGATTTTTGATGATAACTGCACTGAAGATGATGATTGCTTTTGGTAGGATGGCCACTTTTATTATATTAATCCGTTCAATCCATGAGCATAGGAGATTCTACAGTCTTCTGATATGGTCTTCAACTTCTGTCTTCAGTGTCATAAAGTTTTTAAATATATTCTTTCGCTTGTGTGCTTAGAGTTATTCCAAGGTAATTTATGTTATTTGAGGCTATTGTGAAAGGTGCTGTTTGCACGATTTCTTTTCCTCAGTCCATTTGTCATTTTTATTATGAAAGCTACTAAGTTTTGTTAGTTAATTTGGTATCTAGTTATTCTATTGAAAGTTTTTATCAGCTGGAAGAGTTTCCAGTAGAATTTTTAGAGACACTTATATATACTATCATATAATTTACAAATAAAAGTACTTTGAATATTCCCTTTCCAATTAGTATCTCCTTGATCTCTTTCAGTTGTGTTATTGCTTTAGTTCAGTGTTCAAGTACTACACAAACTAGCACATGAAGCAGGTGACAGCCATGTCCTGTTCCTGATTTTAGCGGAAATGCTTTGTGTTTCTCTCCATTTAAATTGATGTTGACTGTATGCATACAGTAAACTCTTTTATTGATTTATCCATTGCAGCCTTAATAACTCCAGGAATTTTATCATGAAATAGTGTTGGATTATTTCAAAGACTTTTCTGCATCTAATAAAATAAACATGTGTGAGTGAGTGTGTGTGTGTGTGTGTGTGTGTGTGTGTGTTTCCTTCTAGTTTATTTATATAATGGATTACATTTATCCATTCACCCAAGTTGAACCATCCCTGCATGTCTATTGTGAAACCAACTTAATCATGGTCGATGATCTTTTCCATGTGCTCTTGGATTTGATTTAAAAGCATTTTACTGAGAATTTTGTTCATAATGGAAATTGGTCTGTGATTCTTTTTCTTTGTTGGGTCTTTATGTAGTTTAGATACTGGGGTAACTGTGGCATCATGAAACAAATTGGGCAATTTTCCTTTCATTTCTCTTTTGTGGAATAGGTTGAAGAGTATTAGCATTAGCCTTTCTTTAAAAGTCTTATAGAATTTTCCATGAAAACCCTCTGGTCCTGGAAGGTTTTGATTTAGAAATTTTAAAAATATTCTTTGCATTTCACTAGGAGTTGTGGATGTGTTTTAATTACTTATCAAATTTGATTTAGCTTTAGTAATTGATATGTATCCATGAAATAGACACTTCTGCTTTTGTTTCATTTTCTTTATTCTCTCATACAATACATCCCGACCAGTTCTCCTTCCCTCTACTCCTCCCCATTTCCTGCACATCTCCCATCTCCCAAAGACCCACTCCTTCTCCATTTCCCCTCAGAAAAGAGAAGGCCTCTCAATGATATAGACTAAACACGGCAAAAACAAGATGCAATAAAATTAGGTATAAACTCTCATATCAAGGCTGAACAAGGCAAGCCAGAAGGAAGAAAGGAGCTGCATGAACAGGCAAGAGTTAGACACACTTCCACTCTCATTCTTAGGAGTCCAACAAAAATCCCAAGCTAAACAACCACAGTATGTATGCAAAGGGCCTAGGTCAAGCATATTTCTTTTACATTTTTCTGTTTGTTAGAGCCCAAGTATTGTTGTTGTTGTTGTTTGTATTTTTATTTTTTATTTTCTTATTGGATTTTTTTATTTAAATTTCAATTGTGATCTCCTTTTCCAGTCCCCCAGGAAACACCCTATCCCATACCTCCTCTCCCTGCTTCTATGAGGGTGTTCCCCCCCACACCCACTCACTTCTGCCAACCCACCCTAGCATTCCCCTACACTGGGCCATTGAGCCTTCCCAGGACCAAGGGTCTCTCCTCCCACTGATGCCCAACAAGGCCATCCTCTGCTACATATGCAGCTGGGGCCATGGGTCCCTCCATGTGTATTCTTTGATTGATGGTTTAGTCCCTGGAAGCTCTGGCAGGTCTGGATAGTTGACATTGTTGTTCTTCCTATGGGGTTGCAAACCCCTTCAGCTCCTTCAGTTCTTTCTCTAACTCCTTCCTAGGGGACCCCATGCTTAGTCCAATGGTTGGCTGGGAGCATCTGCCTCTGTATTTGTCAGGATCTGGCAGGCCTCTCAGGAGACAGCTATATCAGGCTCTTGTCAGCAAGCACTTATTGGCTTCCACAATAGTGTCTGAGATTGGTGACTGTATATGGGATTGATTCTTAGGTGGGGCAGTCTCTGGATGGACTTTTCTTCAGTCTCTACTCCACAATTTGCCTCCATATTTCCTCCCATGAGTATTTTTTTCCCGTTCTAAGAAGACTGAAGCATCCACACTTTGGTCTTCCTTCTTATTGAGCTTCATGCTGTCTGTTAATTGTATCTTTGAGTATTCTGAGCTTTTGGGCTAATAGCCACTTATGAGTGAGTACATACCACGTGTATTCTTTTGTAACTGGGTAACTTCACTCAGAATGATATTTTCTAGTTCCATTCATTTGCTTAAGAATTTCATGAAGTCATTGTTTTTAATAGCTTAGTAGTACGCCATTGTGTAAATATACCACATTTTCTGTATCCATTTCTCTGTTGAAGGACATCTAGGTTCTTTCCAGGTTCTGCTCAAAAGCCTATTATAAATAAGGCTACTTTGAACATAGTGGAGCATGTGTCCTTGTTATATGTTGGAGCATCTTTTGGGTGTATGCCCAGGAGTGGTACAGCTGAGTCCTCAGGTCCAATTTTCTAAGGAACTGCCAGACTGATTTCCAGAATGGTTGTACCAGCTTGCAATCCTACCACCAATGGAGGAGTATTCCTCTTTCTCCACATCCTCACTAGCATCTGCTGTCACCTGAGTTTTTGACCTTAGCCATTCTGATTGGTGTGAAGTAGAATCTCAGGGTTGTTTTAATTTGTATTGCCCTGATGACTAAGGACATTTCTTTAGGTGCTTCTCGGCCATTCTAGTTTCCTCAGTTGAGAATTCTTTGTTTAGCTCTCTACCCCATTTTTTCATTGGGTTATTTTGTTCTCTGTAGTCTAACTTCTTGAGTTCGCTGTATATATTGGATATTATCCCTTTATTGGATGTAGGGTTGGTAAACATATTTTCCCAATCTGTTGGCTGCCATTTTGTCCTATTTACAGTGTCCTTTGCCTTAAAGAAGTTTTGAAATTTTATGAGGGCAAATTTTATGTCTATATTTGATCTTAGATCATAAGTCATTAGTGTTCTGTTCAAGAAATTTTCCCTTGTGCCCATGTGTTCAAGGCTCTTCTCCACTTTCTCTTCTACTAGTTTCAGTATATCTGGTTTTATGTGGAGGGCATTGATCCCCTTGGACTTGAGCTTTGTAGAAGGAGATAAGAATGGATCAACGTACATTCTTTTACATGCTGACCACCAGTTGAACCAGCACCATTTGTTGAAAATGCAGTCTTTTTTCCACTGGATCATTTTAACTCCTTTGTCAAAGATCTAGTGACCATAGTTGTGTGGATTCATTTCAGGGTATTCAATTCTATTCCATTGATTTACTTTCTTATCTCTGTAGCAATACCAAGTTTTTAAAGATGGCACTATGATTTTCTGGATTCCCTTGGTGTCTGCTGTTATGCCCCCATCTCAATTTTGTTCATTTGGATAGTCTCTTTCTGTCTTTAATTAATTTAGATAAGAGTTTGCCAAATTTATTGATTTGTCTAAAAGAGTCAACTCTTTGTTTCATTGTTTTGTTGCTATTTGCTTGTTTCTATTTTATTGTTTTAGCCCCTGGTTTGTTTATGTTTTGCCATACCCTCTTTTTGTTTGCTATTCCTTCTTTTTGGTCTAAAGCTTTCAAGTGTGCCTTTGAGTTCTTCATATTATGACTCACCAATAATTTTTGTAGGCACTTAGTGCTATGTATTTGCCTTTTAGAACTGCCTTCAAAGTGTCCCATAAATTTGGGTATGCTGTGTATTCATTTACATTCTATTTTAGGAAGTCTTTAATTTTTTCTTAACTTCTTTTTTGACCCTATTTTCATTCAGCAGTAAGTTGATCAGTTTCTATGCAGACAAATAATTTCTCCAGTTAAAGAAATATATTAGTTACTGAACACATTGAAATCATAGTTTACATTTTGAAATTTGAAATATACTCTCAGGATTTTAGGAAAAAAAATCCAAGCTAGGATCTCTATGAAATGTCTACTCAGAAAACAATCAATCAACAAATTGGTGCCTTCTGCCAAGATGACAAAATTTCTTGTAGTCAGCCAAACCTGAAATGTATTTTTGGAAATTTTAATGGAGATGTTAGGAAGTTGACAGATTCTGCAAAGTGCTTTCAGGCTTAAGATACTAGCAACATGGAGAAACCATTAAGGACACTTTACCATTAGGTCCTGCTAAGTACTTCCAGGCCCAAAATACTAGTAACATGAAGAAACCATTAAGGACATTTTATCACTGAAAGGTCATGAAAATAACTAAGACTTTATGACCTCTCTACCCTCACATGCACAAAATACTTTCTACATAACTGACATATGTGTGAAAATTATAATGAATTCCTAGGTCCTTTTTGGACTTTCAAGCAAAGAAGATTGTTGAGAAATCATGATAATACTGCCAGATATACTACAAACTAGTTTCTGTTGTAGTATAAAAAATGAATGGATCATAAAATCCTGTGCAAGATTATTTGTCATAGAAGCAAAATGGAAGGATAGATGGTGTCAGAGAGGAGAAAAATAACAAGAATTGTTATGTTATACGTCAGGGACACCAAATTTAAGATAACTGGGAAGGTTCAGAAAACATAATGTAGAAAAGACATTTGATATATGTGTTCAATGAGAGCCTGTGTGAAAGATTGGTGATGTGAGTTGACACACTGAATACATTTGGGGACAATTCACAGTTCATTGATGAACTCAGATAACAATATCAAATACCAATACTAAAACCAATATAGTTTTTAAAATAAGATAAAGCTTTTGCTAAATGATTATTTGCATTAAATTCATTCTTCTAATTTTTTAAAGTACACATTATAACTTTAAAAGCAATACCTGAAGCGAAATGCCATTATTTTTGGTATTCTACATGAGAATAATTGAAAGGAGAACATTACTTGAAATATCCATTGTCAAGATGTGCATCCATACAGTTGTGGAGTGGGTAAATTGTTTAAAGATTGATGATGTATACTTATCAATGCTCAACATGTAGGTTCTCTCCAACAAATCAGTCAACTCTGTGTTATGTTCTTTTGTTTTTCCTTTCCTTCTTTTCTTTCTTAATTCTTTCTTTGGTGCTAATGTTGATGACTGATTGATATAAAATTTTTACTTACCAAAGATTTTCCAATATGTGGACTATTTCCTGGCACAGGATGGTATTGATATTATATTAAATCCTACTGATAGTAAAACAATAGCAGTTACTTACCATTTATGTATTTATCAGCATATACTGAGACCACAAAGTATTTCTTCACAGAACTGTGGGTTACTGAAAATGGCATAAGTGAACCTTAGCACTACCAATACTAATTATGTATCTTAGAATGGTCATGTATGATATAAAATATGAAATGTATACATTTATTAACATTTTTTCAGTCTTTGTGAAAGTTTACTAAATCTTACAATAAAATCATGTGGTCTTAAAATTATCTTAGAAGAAATTCATCTCCAGGAACACATCTTTTCCATACTTTACTGTGGCATTCACAACAAAGATCTTCTAGGTCTTTATTCAAACCATACCCATTCCCATAAAATAGTTAATGTTAAATTGTAGAACAAAGGATTTCCTTTCTGTTGTCCAAAATTCTTGCTAAATACTCTGCCTTCTGAAGTTATTTTCTCCCAGATTGGCATTGAGAAAGTCTTGGAAGCATAGACATATCATTGCCAAAAGCACATAATCGAAATCAAATGAGTTGAGCTTCCATGAATTATAATTCTTAGAATCTTCCTCTTAGCATACTCTCCCTGAAAGACTAGGATTTAGCCTTCCTGAACAACCATAAACTTTAAACTCACAGAGAACAAACACTAGAAACGGACAGTATGACTTTGTTTAGGAAATACATATTTCATTTTGTCCTCTCTCTGGTATCACTCTTCAGGCTAAATTTTGTTCTGGGACTCTAAGTTCTTATGGGATTCCAAGTCTCTTCCCTGTGAGATTGATGTGACTATAAATTTTATTTTCTATTTATTAAACAGCTCAAATAACTAAACAATGAATTACCAGACTTATGTGGTACTATAAGATCCACAGAACACTTTCCATTACTCAGATACAATTCCTTTTCATTCATATTTACTGGACAAAAACAGATGATTATCTGGATAATTTTAAGATTCTAACTTTCATTCTATCTTTCAAGGAAAGGGAACTCAACTGATTTATTTTTAAGAGGGATAATTACCCTAATTATGCTGCTGTCATGTGTAAAAAGTACCAGAAAAGACAATACTTGGTGATAAAATCTTCAGTATAATTTCATAAAATTGAGAGTGTCCTGGGTTTTTGCATGTGCTTTTAGGAACATGACAACTCATCAGAATGGGAAATTGTTTGATCTAGCTTTGGAAAGCAGTGATAAATGAATCTATTAAAATATAATGTGCCCATTTACTCTAGAATTACCAGGAGATTAAATTATAAGCTAAGGTTTTTCTCATTAACCTTCCAAAGAGCCGCTTGTAAAACGATATTACTCACTATAACATTAATTACTAGAAACATCAATTATCAAGAAGTGCATCTCGTCAGTTGCGGGATGGGTATGTTTTATAAACAATGATGATGTATATTTATGTGTGCTCAGCATGTATGCTCTCTCCAGCAAATCAAAGTCAACTCTGTTGTGTTTTTTCTTTTCTTCTTTCCCTCCTTAAGTCTTTTTTGGTACTAATATTGATGATTGATTGATGTACTGATTGACTGATTGATGTACCTAGAATTTTTATGTACCAAAGATTCTTCCAGTATGTGGACCATTTGCTGGCACAGCAAGTAGTATTAAAACTACTATTATGTTATACTTCGTATTTTAATTACCCATCAGTCACAAACTAATAAAATAAAGCCATGTAGACATAATACATCACTAGAATATAAACTTGTCCAGTTAGTTAGACTCACCTTCTATCACTAACCTCTCATGTAGAATTGAAAAAATAATGGCATTGGGCTTTAGGTACTGTTGTCAGATTATAAAGTGTACATAAAGGTATTAGAATAATGAATTTAACACAAAAGCATCTGATAAAAGTTTTATTTCACTTCTCAAACCATATTGATTTTAACAAATACATCCTTAGAATTTGAAGATTATTTCCCCAAGTGTCTCAGTTAATTTTCTATGGGTGTAATCAGGCACTGTGATTTAAGCAACTTACAGAATGCAAACTTCATTAGGAACTTCCATTTTCAGAGGGTTATAGTCCATCACCATTGTGGTGGGAAACATGGCAGTAGGCAGGTCAGTATGGTACTGGACCAGTAGTGAGAGCTCACATCTTGATCCACAGTATGAAGCAGAGAAAGCTATCTGGGAATGGCATGGTACTTTTGAAACATCAGAGCCTGCCCTCAGTGAAACATTTTCTTTAATTTAAATACCTACTAATTCTTTCCATATGTCAACCTACTGACGAACAAGTATTCAAATATATGAGCTTATTGGAGCCATTATCACTGAAACTACTATGCTATAGGTCAAGCTTTATAACTGTGGGTGTACATACAATTTTTTATGCTAGCTGATGCTGTGTTAATTGCCTGACTGTTTAAAAACTTCTCAGATGTGTGGAGACACAGAGATAGGAAGGCATATCCCAAATGACTGTAGCTTATACCTCTTGAAACTGTGAATTTCAGTTAGAGTTTCAGTTTCCAACCTAGTGCTCAGACTAATAGACATTGTTCACTCTTACACAGGAGCATGTTAATTTTCTTTATAGTGAAAATATATATAAGTTTAGAATCATCTAGAATTATTCACAGCAAAGCTGTGATAAAGATTTCAGTTAACATGCCTCATTTTGAGGGCCTGAAGCTTTGTAAATACACTTTTGTTTTTCATGCTCCTTACAAAATATAGAGAACTTCTGATTGAGGACAAGGTTGTCAACCTGATTGTTTTAAAATGCCAACAGAGAATAGTGACACACACCCCTGGGTGCCTGTGAGGCTTTTTCCAGAAACATTTCCATTACAGTCCCCCTTCCTACAATGGATATTATGTGGATTGGTAAAAGGAGAAAGACAGAATCACATACTAGCAATAAATGTGTGTGTGCATGACTGTGTGTGTGTGTGTGTGTGTGTGTGTGTGTGTGTCCCCTGGCATTGTAGACATGTGTGTCTGAATCCCATCTCTATAGTAGAAAACTAAAAGCAATTGTTTTGCAAATCACTTTTATAATGCCTGAAAGTAAAATGGTTTCAACGATAAGGTATGAAATTCCAAAATTTGTTTAGGCAAGATACAGAACTAAGTTTCTGTGAGCCAAATGGTTCCCCTGCACCTTATGATAGAGAAATGCCTGTGGCTGCCTGTGTACCTGGTTACAGCAATAGTTCCACGGAAATCCCAGTAAAGGAAAGATGGCCTCATCTCCTGATTCCTGGAGGCCAAACAGAGAGTTAACCCCCCAGAACATAATACATTCTCTTATAGAGATCCCTCTGTTGTGTCTAAGCTATCTGGGGGCTCTGGAGAATTACAAAGATGATCAGGAGGAAGTGTTCAACAGTCTCTCTAGCAAAACATCATAGTTGTGCATAAAATAGCAACAATCAAATAAGAACTCTAAAGTAACGTTATATCAGGTTTTTTTAGGGGTATTGTTATTGTTTCCTTACTGTCAGCATTTCTTCTAGGTTCCACCCAGCAGTGACCCAGCAACAGCCAGGTAGACCTGGCTTACTATAAAAGAGGCTGTTTGCCCCCTCCTTGCTCTCTTATTCTCTCTGATTCTCTTTTCTCCCTCTCTCCCCATCTCCCTCCCCTCTCTCTCCATGTGTTCTTAGCCAGCCTCTCCTCTCTTCTCCTCTCCTCTCCTTTCTTCTCCTCTCCTCTCTCTTTCTCTGTCCTTTTCTGTCTCTACTCCCCTTCCCATGCCCTAAATAAGCTCTATTCTAAGTTATACCCAGGGGACATGATGCCTCAGCATGGGCCGGAGGGGAGGCACCAACCCCACCTCACCATGCTATAAACATACCCTGTCTCCTTTCTTTTTATAAAACACTTACAGTGTATCTGAAGAATAAACCTAATGAGTAAGAATACTAATGAAAGTATCATCAAACAGGGTCAAGGTGATCTAGTTAATCCGTCTGTATGCCTAATCCCCATTTTTTCGTTCCTATTCAACCAATTTGTTTTGCAAACCTGAATAGGCAAAAGCTAATAGTGCAAGCAGTGTTTGCCTTTCATAGTTCAAAACTTAAGACTACATAAAATGGCAGACAGGTAACCTAAGCCAAGACTCTCCTCGGAGTAGAATAGGCAGTATTTACGTTCATGCATGTCACCTTCTACTTAAAAATATTTGACAGTTATCACGTTCCCTTCTTCTTCTCTTCTTTGCATGCATGTGAAATGACAGGAATGAGGACTACATGCACACTAGGCACACATACCACTCCATTATCAGCACTGAATGAACCCCCTAGCACTGGCATTTATTCACTACCAACAGCTAGGTGTGCAACCTCTAATCTCTTGTAGGATTTCACCTTGGCCATAACCACTAGCACCATTAAAATATCTGTCTTACCTGACTAATACAACATCCTTATCGGGCTTATGTGGTTTTGACACCTTGCCCCTCTTTAAAGGTACTGCTTTGTAAGATCAGTAGTAACCCAGTGAGACAGAGGGTTACTTGTGGGAAGCCTGTGGGTTTTATGGTTTGGTAGGCTTCTGGTCAACCTCGCTGCTGCCTGGTCTGATGTGCTATGATCAAGTACCTTCCCTGGTCTTTTACTACCTTCATGACACCTAGACTTTTCCAATCAAAGGAACAACCATATCCCCCAAGACCATGAGTAACAATACATCTGGCCTACATTTAAAGCAATAAGAAACGCAATCACTAGAAACAAGATATTTACTAACAAATTCTTAGAGACAAAGGAGAATAAAAAAATAATAGATATGATGAAAGGCAAATGAGAAGTCAATTGACAGTTTGGGCTGCCTTATAAAACAATTTTCATTTTCTTACAGAAATTTAAATTTTAAAAAATGAAATAAGTTTAGATGTTATTTTGAAGTTTTAAAATAAACTTCACTATTTCCTTAATGTTTCTGTGCTGCAAATCTAATTCCAGAGAACAAGAGGACTGCATTAACTCCATTACTTATTCCTGTGATAGAAGTAATGGCCAAAGCAGCTTAAGGAGAGGAGGATTTATTTTGGCTCACATTTGGAGGGGACAGTCTGTCGTGTTACCTATGCTACCCTTGACAGTGGGAGCATAAGACAGATGGTCATACTGCATCCAGTCAGGAGTCAAGAGTCATGAATACTTTTGCTCAGTTCTTGTTCTCATTTTTATTCAGTTAAGAACACAGCCCTAAATGTTGTTATCCATATTTAAGATGGTTCTAAAATTATCCTAATCAAGAAAACCACCCAGACGTGTATGGAGGCTAACCTATTCTATATAACCCCTCTCTAGCATGTCCAGAGGTGCCTTTACTAGAAGCATAGGTCTTTCGAACTGACAATCAACATAAGTCTGACTTAAATCACTTTGCATAAACATTGTCTAAGAAAGGGATTTATTATCCTGCTCATTCATGATGTAATACAATATAAAATATCTTGAAAATTTGAATAATTCTTAATAGAGAAAATTATTTAAAATATGATAATAGCAGATGAGAACTAACACCGAGACCCACATGTGGAGAGTAAGGGAATTTGGTACACTCAGTCCTAGAAGGGCTGCCTTCATCAAAGAATTCCTCTCAGGCCCCAACTTTGTAGAAGAAGAGGAAAGACGGTAAGAGCCAGGTAGTATGGATGAGACCAAGGAAACACTGTTTCCAGACAAAACAGGACTGATTCACATGTGAACTCACAGAGATTGTAGCAGCATGTACAAGGCCTGCACAGGGCCTGCACAGGTCCAAGAAAGAAGGGGTGCCAGCACTGAACAAGAACTTCTACCCATTAACAAAAAACCATCTTCAATTCACATCTACTTACAAAGGAAAACTTAGTTTCTCTGATGGAATCGTAGTAGGTATATCAATAATACTTAAGAGAAGGATCCATGACCACCAATAAATGAGCAACATAGAATAAATTCAGTGGTATTTTTGAGGACTGTTTATATCATATTGCTTTGTTTTGGGCTTTATTTTTCTGTTTGCATACTGAATTTTTGCTTCTGTATTATAGTTGTCTATTTTCTCATGTGTTTGTGTGTGTGTACATGTGTGTGTGTGTCTGTGTGTGTCTGTGTGTGTATGTTCCTTGAAATGTTTAAATGGTTTTGCTTTTTTAAAACATTTTATTCTGGTGTGTTAGTTTTTGTTTGCCTATATATTTGTGTTTTAGAGAAAGAGGAGAGAGAGAGAGAGAGAGAGAGAGAGAGAGAGAGAGAATGAGAGAGAAAGAGAGAAAGAGAGAAAGAGAGAGAGGTAGAGAGGTAGGTCTTGGAATTGTTGGGGAAGAGTTCTTGGAGGAGTTAGTGGATGTATACACAGAGAGAGAGAGAGAGAGAGAGAGAGAGAGAGACAGACAGACAGACAGATACATTTTTGATAATGAGGGCTGGAGAGTTAGTTCAGTAGTTAAGAACTATCTGTTCTTTCAGAAGACCCAAGTTTGATTCCCAACAGCCACAGAAGTGGCTCACATCCATCTATAACTTCATTTTCAGGGACTCTGAAACCCTCTTCTGGCCTCAGTGTTCACTGTACATATATAGTACAAGGCAGAAATGCAGGCAAAACATCCACATACATAAATTAAAATAAATAAATCTCTAGAGAATTTTAAAATCTAAAAATATAATTTAGTAGATGATGTGTATAGTCAGATCCAAAATGGAAATAGATTATTTATTTTGGGCATCACAAAATATCTACTCTGGCAAATATGAGCTTGCATGGAGAATTCACAAACTTTTGTCAGTTAATAAAAAAGATAAAGAAGGTATACAAATAAATAACACAAAATCTATAACAACAATTAAATACAGAGAGGCCAGGAGTTTGAGAGAGATAGGGGGTGGGCATACAGAGGACATGTGTGGAGGAAGGAAACAGAAGAGGAAAAAAGAATGAGACCTGGGAGGTTAGAGACTCTCGGGACTCTAAGGGGGGAACCTTACATAAAATGTCAAACAGTAGGGAGAGGGAACTTGTAGAGTCCTCCTCCAGTAGAAAGACAAGGCATCAAGTGGAGGGATGGAATTGCCATCCCACAGTCAAAAACTCTGACCCAGAATTGTTCCTGTCTGCAAGAACTGCAGGGACAAAAATGGGGAAGAGACTGAGAAAAAGGAGGTCCAGTGACAGGCCCAACATGGAATCTATCTCAAGGGGAATTTCTAAGGCCTAAAACTACTACTGATGCTGTGGTGTGCTTACAGACAGGAGCCTAGCATGGTCCTCTGAGAGGCCCAACAAGCAGCTGACTGAGACAGACACAGATACTTGCACCCAACCATTGGACTGAAGTTGGGACCCCTGTGGTTTAAATAGGAGAAGACTGGAAAAAGCTGAGGGGGAGGGCGACCCTATAGAAAGAGCAGCAGTCTCAACTAACCTGGACCTCTGAGATCTCACAGAAGTGAGCCACCAACCAGACAGAATACAGAAGTGGGTCCAAAGCCCGGGATACATATACATAAGAGGACTGCCTGGTCTGGCCTCAGGGGAAGAAGATGCACCTAATCCTTGAGAGAACTGGGGCCCCAGGGAGCGGGAAGGCCAGCAGGGGATGGGAGGGGAGCATCCTCTTGGAGACAGGGGAAGGAAGAATGGGATGAGAAACTGTGGGAGGGAAGATCGAGAGTGGGGTCAGGACTGGACTGTAAAAAAAAAA
>JADRCH010000216.1:417378-475416 GCA_019843965.1 Rhynchomys soricoides
AAAAAAAAAAAAATCCTCTGAACTAAGCAGCCTAATAGCTCAAGGTTTGTTTTTATTTATTTACTCAATTTTAGAAGTTTTTATGATAACCTTCTTACATATATTGCACTTAAGTAGAAAAGTGACTTGGAGTTGCTTCTGGCAGTGTCTCAGTCCTGGGAGAATGATAACAAATGCATAAGTAGTCAGGAAAAATTATGGCCAAGGAAAGGGCAAACTTAGGAGAGTTGGAGGTCAAGCCAGGGTCTCTGATTCTCCCAAGACTACACCCAAAAGGAGCTGGGTGTGATAATAAAGAGACCTCCGATCATTCAGATCTTCAGGAGCCAGAGTAAAGGAGAAGGATGCTTCTCTCCACTCCATCTCTTCCCTTAGGCTCCCTTGGGTCATATGCTACAGTCCAGCCTTGAAAGTTAAAATAAGGCACATGTTTGGAGTTCAAATAACAGGAGGCCTGTGTTACACTTTAATATCATCTGGCCTGAATATAAACTGATCCAGGGAAAACTTGTCCAAAAAAGAAAAGCAAAAAATACAGCATCATCTTACACCTGGACCTGTTTCAACAGCCTTAAAAGAAATAGTCTGATATGTTTATGTATGGACTTGCTACCAGAACAGGAGCTAAGTAAAGAAAATGACAAAAGGAGACAACTAACCCCTAAGGGTCAGGTTAGGAGTGGTGCCCTATATGAAAGATCTATCTACCGTTATGTCTGCAGTGGTTCTAGCAATGACGAAAATGCCTGAACTCTCAGAAACAATTATCATCTATTTTATGTTTACAATTGTAGAGCCTCAACAAATAATAGTAACAACAACAACAATAACAATAAGCTAGAACAATTTTGGTAATGTGCCCCCAGAACATTACAGGATAACTAGTAAACAGTGGCCATACTAAATATATCTCTTAATTTTCTCTTGTCTCCCAAGGACTTCAAAAACATCAATTATCCACCCTACCACCCATATTATAACATGCTCTGAGCATCGTGTTACCAACCTATATGAGTAAAGATTATCATTGACTCCAGGCCATTGCTGGCTCCTCTTCCTTCATATCTCCGTGTCTCCTATACCCTCTATTAATGACAAGAGAATAAGAAATTTCATGTTCTATTTTAACGAATATTGTCTCAAAGGGACAGGGATTTCATTTTAAAGATATTGATAAAGCCCCAAGTACATCAGCACAAGAAAGTCCTCCATTGAGCTTCTGCGAAGTTGAAATAATTTGTCAGGGGAAAAAAAGGTATAGAAGAAAGAAACCAAGTAGTAGTTAAAATGAATTTTGAGTGGGGAACAGGCTTTACTTGGTAAGTCCTACTTTAGAAAAGGTAGTGGTACTTTTGGTTGTGAGCCTAGCTTTTAACAGCTGAGCCATCTCACTAACCCATGCTCTAACATCAACAATAGACAAATGAGACCTCGAAGGAAAGGCCATCCAGAGACTGCTCCACCTGGGGATCCATCCCATATACAGTCACCAAACACAGGCACTATTGTGGATGCAGGAAAGTGCTTGTTGACAGGAGCCTGATATCTGACAAATACAAAGGTAGATGCTCATATCCAACCATTGGACTGAGGGCAGGATCCCCAATAGAGGAGATAGAGAAGGGACAAAAGGAACTGAGGAGGTTTGCAGCCCCATGGGGGAAGCAACAATGTCAGCTGGCCAGACACCCCAGCCCCTCTCCAGCCCCCCCCCGGGGACTAGACCACCAACCATGGAAGGACCCATGGCTCCAGCCACATATGTGGCAGAGAAGGGCCTTGCTGGACATCAGTGGGAGGAGAGGTCGTGGAGCCTGAGGATGTTTGAGGTTGCAGTGTAGAGGAATGATAGGGAAGGAAGACAGGAGTGGGTGGGTGGATGGTGGAGCACTCTCATTGAGGCAGTGGGAGGGGGATGGGATAGGGAATTTCTTAAGCGGAGACCTGGAAAGGGGAAAACATTTGAGTTGTAAATAAAGAAAATATCCAGTTTAAAAAAAAAAAAGAAAAGAAAAAAATGCAAAGATTCTGTAAGGCAAAGGACAATGTCAATAGGACAAAATTGCAACCAACAGATTAGGAAAAGATCTTTACCAATCCTATATCCAATAGAGAGCTCATATTCAATCCAGAGAATGAAATAACCCTATTAAAAACAGGGTACAAAGCTAAACAAATAATTTTCAACTGAGGAATATTGAATGGCCAAGAAGCACCTAAAGAAATGTTCAACATCCTTAGTCATCAGGGAAATGCAAATCAAAACAACCCTGGGATTCCACCTCACACCAGTCAGAATGGCTAAGATCAAAAACTCAGGTGACAGCAGATGCTGGGGAAGATGTGGAGAAAGAGAAACACTCCTCCATTGTTGGTGGGATTGCAAGCTGGTACAACCAATCTGGAAATCAGTCTGGCAATTCCTCAGAAAATTGGAGATACTACTACCTGAAGACCCAGCTATACCACTCCTGGGCATATATCCAAAAGATGCTCCAACATGTAATAAGGACACATGCTCCACTATGTTCATAGCAGCCTTGTTTATAATAGACCAGAAGCTGGAAAGAAACCAGATGTCTTTCAGCAGAGGAATGGATACAGAAATGTGGTACATTTACACAGTGGAGTACTACTCAGCCATTAAAAACAATGACTTCGTGAAATTCTTAGGCAAATGGATAAAACTAGAAAATATCATCCTGAGTGCAGTAACCCAGTCACAAAAGAACACATGGTATGCATTTACTCATAAGTGGATATTTGCCCAAAAGTATGGAATACACAAGATAGAATTCACAGACCACATGAAGCTCAAGAACGAAGATCAAAGTGTGGATGCTTCAGTTCTTGTTAGAAGGGGAAATACTCATGGGAGGAAATATGGAGACAAAGTGTGGAGCAGAGACTGAAGGAAAGGCCATCCAGAGCCTGCCCCACCTGGAGATCTCTTCCATATACAGACACCAAACCCAAACACTATTGTGGAAGCCAATAAGTGCTTGCTGACAACAGCCTGTCTTCTGAGAGGCTCTGCCAGAGCCTGACAAGTACAGAGGTTGATGCTCATAGGTGTGAAGCTATTCTCCAGAGTGCAGTCTACCTACAAAGGGCTATAACCTCAAAGAAAATTCAGTCTCCCTGTTCTGCTGACTAAGTCAAAGAATTCTCTATTGGACTGAGCACAGGGTCCCCAGTGGAGGAGTTAGAGAAAGGACTGTAGGAGCTGAAAGTGTTTGCAGCCCCATAGGAAGAACAACATCATCAACCAACCAGACACACCAGAGCTCCCAGGGACTAAATTACCAACCAAAGATTATACATGGAGGGACCCATGACTCCAGACCCATATGTAGCAGAAGATGGCTTTGTCAGCCATCAATAGGAGGAGAGACCCTTGGTCCTGTGAAGGATTGATGCCCCAGTGTAGTCGAATGCCAGTGCAGGGAAGTGGGAGTGGGTGGGTAGGGAAACACCCTCGTAGAAGCAGGGGGAGGGGAGGGAATAGAAGGTTTCTGGAGAGGAAACTGAGAAATACTTTTGAAATGTAAATAAAATCTTCAATAAAAATGCATCAAAAACAAAGAAAGGTATTATTACCTATTTTTAGAAGATGCATCTGGCTTAGTTGTATGAACAGTCTAGAAAGAGACAGGAACTGAATCAGAAAGACTTATTAGAAGGCTGAAGCAAATAACAGTTTAGAAAGATGCTACTGAGAACAGGAAACATGAGAAGAACAGAGTAGATCTCTCTCCTTTCAAGAGCAAGTAGCTTCATAATTCATTGTTTGTGATCTGTGAATGAGCGAGTAGCTTCATAATTCATTGTTTGTGAGCTGTGAATGAGTGGGCCATACCCCAACTCCTCTATGACTCCACTAGGACTGTAAATTGGATAGAAAAGATGACTTTAGAGGAGATAAATAATCAAATAACAAAAAATTCGGAATCTTATTAATTTCTATAACAATCTTATTAATTCTTTCAGAATTTCACATAGTATAATTTGATCACATTCATCTTTTAATTCATCCATCTATTTTTTACAAGATCTACCACTATCTTCACAGACTCTTAAAATTTCCTGTCTTCAGGTCCCTTTTAATAATACACCGCCCATAGAGCTGTAGGTGTGAAGCTATTCCCTGGAATGCAGTCTACCTACCAAGGGCCATACTCTCTAAGAAAATCCACTCTCCCTGTTCTGCTGACTAGCTTAGAGAATTCTCTATAACTAATAGAATTAACTGCTCCTCAGTTATAGGCTGATGTTCATGAGCCCCTTCCCCTCCGTGATAGAATGTTGATTGGCTTGATTCTGTACAGATCTTTTTCAAATGAGCTGTTTAGTGTACAGATCTGTTATATCCAGAAGACACTGTTTCACTTCAGTCCTATGAACCCTCTGGTTCTTATAATCACCCAACCTCTTCTTTGCTGCTGTTTCCTCAGCCTTGGGGGTAGGGAGATGTGGAGGTTCCATTTGCCATTGAACATTCTACTGATGCTCTCTGCACTTTAACCAGTCGTGCATTTCTGTGTTGACTGCCAACCGATGTGATGTCTATGTAAGAGGCAGTAACAAATAAGCTGTTCTAAGAGAGGACTTAGAAGACATCTAGGGTACATAAATGAATCTGGGAGTTATTTGCTTAAAGGGAGCATTCCACATCATAAATAAAAAATTATTCCTGTTTAGATGAGTAATACATCTAAACAATACCAAGGAAGGAAAATCCACACCAAAAAAGTTTGAAACTCTATCATAGAAAGACAAATTTGAGAAATAGGGTGCAGAAAAGAGCACTGTGAAGAAATAATAAAGAAAGTGGATTGATATGTGGGCAAAACCACTTCCAGTTTGATCAATGATTTAGGGAAAGTTCATACTACAGTCTGCATCATATATGTCCCTCTGAAATTCATACCAAAACTTGGAACCCAAAGATTTAGACATGGAGGAAGAACTTTGTGAATGCTATTAGGGACCTTCTGAAAGAGCTGAAAGAACTTACCTGGGCAATTCCATCCCTTTTGCCATGTGCAGGAGTTACCATATGCAGGTCATATTAACATTGGACCTGCCACTGCTTTTATCTTGAATTTTCTAGCCTCTAGACTGTGTAAAAAAATATTTTTTCTTTTGGTTTTGGTTATAAATAGTGAAGTTCTAAACATTTTGCTATAGAATTGGAACAAAGCAATTTGGACAAGTGATGTTTCTTTCATTCATTTTGTGGTAATCTTTTAAGTGCACATAGGCAGTGCTCGCTTGGTTTATTTATGTGGTAGTGACAGAAGATGTAAACCAGCTAAACAGAGTAGAAGACAGAAATGGCAGGGTTTTCTTCCACAGCCCTCCCCCTATCCTATTTACAATACATAGATATTAATGTGAAGATTTAAGTTATTATTGTTGTTAATCTTCTTTATATGTTAGCTGAAATGAAAGGGTTAACATAAACAACAGTGTGTTGTTTCGGGTCCTAGTGATAACCATATTTATGTTTAACTGAAGAAGAGAAAAGCATGAAATATTAAACCCTTCATGATTTGATGCTGTGCTGGGTGAGATAGTAGGGGGAAAAAGACAGTGGCTAAGAGCTATATTTGAATTTCTATAAAAATGTTCATGGTGCAGAATAAAAAGTACATAAGTTATCATTGAATTTATTTTGATGTAAAGCTAAAACTATGCCTAGAAGAGGGGCAAGAATTATTTATTACTCCCTCTTCCAGACTCACAATGAGGAGAGATGAAATTTAATTTAATGTCACCAGTAGAGAGCTGGCTATGGATCAATATCTGGTGACAGCCTTGTGTTCCTCATATTTTATAGGCTTTATTAATTCTTTCATAAAAATAGAGCAATGCACCAAGAGAGCATAGGCACTAACAGCTGGGGTTACATTAGTAAGTCGACCCTGGAAATCAGAGCATCAGTGTACACAAAGCAGGAAAGGCTAATCTTTTATGTAATCACTGACTGGCCATCCAAACTTAGTTCCTGGTCTTTACCGTAAACGCACATTTAGTGCCCAGGCAATTACGAGAAAGACCTGAAAGGAAAGATTTTCAATTTAGCTCTACAACAATTGCCTTGAATTTATTCTGGGCCAGAAGATCAAGTTGCTAGTTTATGTGTGGGCTTGGATTTATCGAAATTAAATTGCTCATTTGATCATAGTGCTATATTTCATACTTGAACACTGCTTGCTATTTGTTGGTATTAAATAGGTCAGCACATTTCTCAGGGAAGAACAAATTCTGAACTTTATGTTGCAGTAGGTAAGAAAAGAGTACTGTTTCCTTCACAATCAGGTATTCTCTTCCTTCAAGTGTCCTCAAAAACTTCTTTCTTTCACATATTATTACTCATAAGAGTATGTGAATATTAAATTAGTTTAATTTGTGAGTATTTTTAATAAGTTGTGAAATAAAAAGTTTAGGTAGTTGTACCAATACCAGGCCAGCAGCAGAAATGCCTATTTCTTCTTAAATATCTTCAATGTGGTTTGATAAATATGTCTTCAGGTTTTATTTTCCAGGTCACCACATAGTTCTTAATTCCACATCTGTGTTACAAAATATAAAAGGGGGCTCAGAAATCAAATACCATGTGCCTCTGGGTAGTTCTTTATAATGTTTCCTATTGTAAAATTCCAGAGATGGGTCAAATTATTCAAAATATGGTTATAGTTGGCAGTAAGCAATGAGTACAACATTAAAAATATTGCTTGAGAAAATAAATAACTAAGGACTATAAGGACAAAGATATACGTGAATCAAGAAACAAGGAGTGATTCATTCAGAGGTCACATTTACACAAACACAACGTTAAAGAGGCTCTGAAGCCCAGAAGATGTTTGACACATTCATAACACTGTTGGCAGACGCTATAGCTCAGGGGTCACTAAAAGAAAAAGCTCAAAATGCCTCCTAGATTCAAGGTGGTGGTTGGAATACACTTGTTCCAGGGAGTGGCACTGTTAAGAGGTGTGGCCTTGTTGTAATAGGTTGGCTTTGTTGGAGGAAGTGTGTCACTGTGAGGATGGGCTTAGAGACCTTCCTCCTACCTGCCTGGAAGATAATAGTCTGTTCCTAATTACGATTGGATGAAGGTGTAGAACTCTCAACTTCTCTAGCACCATCTTGCATGGATGCTGCCATGTTCTTCCCTAGATGATAGTAGGCTAAACTTTTGAACCTGTAAGCCATCCCCAATTAAATGTTCCTTTTATAAGAGTTGTAATGGTGTCTGTTTATAGCAATGGAACTTTAACTAAGACATGCTCCAATGGGGGTATGCCTTGAGAATGTGAAAAAACTTAAGTTAGCAAAGATAACCTAAGTAGGCATTTAAATTTGAGTTTTGTAACATCTCAGTTCCAAATTAGATGAAATGATACAAGTTTATTTTTTGCAAGCACTTAAGCTGTTTGGGGCATGCAATACTCATTTATCAGAGAAATGTAAGTAAAAATGATCGTGTGTGTACTTTTCAAGCAGAGGTTTGCAAAGTCACTTAAAATGTCTTCCTGCAATTTTTGTTCTATGGCCCCAAAAATATTTCAAATGGTGGCTGCATATCCAGCAAAAACCAAGAGAAATAGAGACTCTTGCAAAATCACAAAGGATAAATAAATGTTAAGTCATTAGTAGCTGTCTAGTGTGTGCTATATCCTAGTTCGATTCCCAGGAATAACAACAACAAATTCCTAGAAGCCATTTAAGCAACTTCTACCTAATAGTTAATTGGCTACCAGTGATCAGAACAAAAACAAAAAGTGTTTTGTATTTTAGCACTCTAGGAGAATCAAAGTATTTCATGCGGGAGACTCTGCAACACAGGTAGACCAGTAACAGGACAAGTGTAAAATTTATGTAATTAAAGCAGCCGATGGAATGAGAGAAAAAACTTGTGAGAAATGGGGAGAAGCATAACAAAGAAAAAAAGAAAGAAAGAAAGAAAACAAAAAAGAAACAAGCATTTTTTTTATTTCAAAACCCTGCAAAAGCTATGTTTAAAAGAAAACTCTTTGCTCTTACTAATTAATTGGCAAGATATATTTTTAAAAATCCATCTGCATTAAAGTTCTGTGTTTTGCCTTGGATCTTGGGAATATACTCCTTTGGTAAATCTGTGGTAGGACAGGCAGTCACAGATATTATGGGTAGAAGTTTAAAATGTTACACCGAGAAAGTATGCTTACTTTATCTAACAAAATTAAGGAACATTTATGCATTTGCTCACCAGTCTCCCTCCTGGGAGTCTAGCCGGCAGAGAGATCTGAACACCTACAAGCTAATGCATCTAAAATTCATGTATATGCGATCATAATCACTCAAGATAAAAACAAGTGCCATGCAGATGAGCTGGATATGGCTCAAGGACTGTCGCATGTTCTTCTGCCTCTAATCAGTTACGAATCTGGAAGTTCCTTGACACATTTCCCCAGGTTTCTCTTCTTGTATCTCACTTCCTTTCTGGTGTGATTTACACCCAACTCTTTCATTTACTTCCATTGCTGACATGTCTTATAATATGTTCAATAGTTCGGGTCAGTCTAATGAGTTCAGCCCTCTATGTTCAAGTATTAATTAACATCTTCAGTTATATTGCAAGCACCCTCTCGGGTTGAGTGTACAGAACTGACTAAAATCTACCCTTGGGTCTGCATCTTTCTTTTCTCTTCTGTGCAGATCTTTAAATTCGCAGGAAACATTCTTAACTTCCAACTGTCTCCACACCTCTGCCAGTTCATTTTACTTAATATCTCTTTTTTCCCCCTTTTTATTTTATTTTTATTTTTTATTGGTTATTTTATCATGTCGAGTGTTATCCCCCTTCCCAGTTTTACCACCACAAACCCCTTATGCCCCTCCTACGCCACTATGAGGGTCCTCCCCCACCCAGCTACCCACTCCCACTTCACCACCATAGCATTACCTTATGCTGGGGCATCGAGCCTCCACAGGACCAAGGGGCTCCCACTGATGTCAGATAAGGTAATCCTCTGCTACATATGTGGATGTGGCTGGAGCCATGGGTCCCTCTATGTAATACTCTTGGTTGGTGGTTTAGTCCCTGGGAACTTTGGAGGGTCTGGTTGGTTGATATTGTTGTTCTTCCTATAGGGTTGCAAACCCCTTCAGCTCCTTCAGTCTCTTCCATTCGGGTGCCTATGCTCAGTCTGATGGTTGTCCCTGTGCATCCGAATCTGTATTGGTCAGGCTCTGGCAGAGCCTCTCAGAGGACATCTATACCAGGCTCCTGTCAGTAAGCACTTCTTGACATCAGCAATAATGTCTGGGTTTGGTGTCTGCAGGTGGGATGAATCCTTAGGTGGGGCAGTCTCTGGATGGCCTTTCCTTCAGTTTCTGCTCAACTCTTTGTCCCTGCATTTACTTTTGACATGAGCAATTCTAGGTTAATATTTTTTGATGTGTGGGTAGCTCCACCCCTCAAAGGGGACCATTCCTATCCACTGGATATGGTCTTTACAGGTTCTATTACCCAAAAACGGGGAGAGGGAACCTGTAGAGACATCTCTTTTTTAAATAGTTTGTTTAATTTTATTTTATGTGCATTGGTATGAGACTGTCAGAGCCCCTGGAACTGCAATTACAGACAATTGGGAGCTGCAGTGTGGGTGCTGGGAATTGAACTCCAACTCTTTGGGGGAGCAGCCAGTCAGTGTTCTTAACCACTCCAGCTCCTCTCCAGCTCCTACTCACCATATCTTAATCAATTCATTGTCCAAAATTTGCATTTTACAGAATTATTGAATATATATGTCTTTCTTTTTACTATTCCAACTGCCTTTAAATCAGGTGTGAAGGTACATATATGGAATTCCTGCAGTTTAGATGCTACATCAGGAGGATTGTGAGTTTATAACCAGCCTTGCCTACCCAGTGAAAACCTGTCTAAAGCACAACACTAACTACATATGCAACTGCTCGTGAGTATGCCATTTCACTACTCTTTTGCCTTCTTGTGATTCCTTTTTAAAGCAATGACCAAAATGAAGAATGTATAGACTCAGAGTTAAACATGTCACAAATGTAATGCATAGCAGATATACAGCAATAGACACCACAGATGCTGCTGCATAATCTTCAAGCAGGTCATCGTAACTTGGCTGAATAAAGCCTCTAGTGTTTCCCAGAATTCTTAAAGTTCCAAATGGTATGCTTTATTATACATGACTCCAGACTTTCTCTTATCATTATAATAGATCTTATCATAGCATTATCTCGGGCAACTTGTTTACTCTTTGTTGGCATTTCTCACATTTCCCTCTATTTTACAAACATACTTTACTCTATTCCCCTGGATGTCCTTACAGAAGCCATGTTACTGCCTGAAATACGTCATCCCAGCCTTATACCTGTTTTTTTTTTTTTTCTTCAGAGATGGACTGAGCAGTCCACAGTACCTGAACTCTCATTATGTGTTGCCCCTGGTATTTTCTATTTAGTCCTTCTGATGCCTCTTACAAAGAAGGTCAGGATATACA
Organism: Rhynchomys soricoides; assembly: GCA_019843965.1. NCBI lineage: Eukaryota > Metazoa > Chordata > Mammalia > Rodentia > Muridae > Rhynchomys > Rhynchomys soricoides. Next base: position 427,905 of record JADRCH010000216.1, read on the forward strand.
TTCATAGATGTATATTTTTATGGACACAGTTTTCTTTATTCATAGGTAAATTCCAAGGAGTAGAATGGACTGAACAACTACTGGATTAGTTGCATCTTATTTTAGAGAAATATACATATCAGTTTTGCAAGATTTTTTTTTGTAATTTAAGAACATCTAATAGTTGTGCACAGTGACAAAGACCTGTAATCCCAGGGTTGCTGAGCTCTTCTTCTGTACCCTTTGCTCTCCGATCCATGTTATGTTCATTGAAATAATTAAGATGACATGTAGAGAGAAGTTAGTTGGAGTTTAATCTAAGGTAGCATATGGGCACTCTCAGAAATGAGCATGAACAACTGTAAAAGAGACCATTAGAAAAGAAAATCCTGTTAGGACTGATAGTGGACAGGGGTGTGAGAGATCATTATGTAGGTGCACAGGAGGGGTTTTGAGAATAGCCTAAAGCTAAAGGGACAACTGTGTGATGTAAATCCTCAAAAGATGAGTCTCAGCAATGACAAGAGGCACTACTGTGTCAATTTCTGTTATGTGGGGCCTAGACTGTTTCTAAAGTGTTCCAAGATTAGACAGTTTCCATGAGGGGGATTTTCCTGTCCAGGTAATTGGAAGATATATCTGGCTTATCTTTTAAAGTAGCAAACAGTATGCATTTGTTCTTTACAAAAGAGCCTACACTAAATCACAGAATTGTGAACTCTGGGGTAGTTTTAAAATTTCAGATTTACAGAAGGACAAAGAAATGGTTTACAGATCCCATTCTTTGCTCAGTAATCAAAGTCCTGCTGCATTTTTCTTGGTTTTAGAAGCTGCTAATAATGATCCAGGAACTGTCCCCAGTGCCCTTCAATTCTGCTAATAGGTACTTTGTTACCTGACACAATGATCACGAGCCTGCAGCAGGATGAAGCTGACTTTATGGCCAGCATCTTACCTTGGCTATACCTTGTCTAAAAAAGACAATAATAGAGTTTAAGATCCTCTTCCTCTGAAATATTTATAATCACATGACATCAGTTTTAGAAATGCAAATAATGTGTATTAATTTTTTGGAATTTACTTTATATATTCATGATGACTAGTGATTTTTTATAATATCTTATATAATTATATACAAATTATATAAAAATATAATATTTCATAATATTTTGATATTTATTTATGATATATTTTCTCTTCTAGCACTCTTTGTTTCCTTTTTCTCTGCCTTTGATTAGGACTGAAAAAAATTATAACTTCTTTTTACCTTTTTTAAACTAATCTAATCACTGTATGGGACTATTAAACAATATTTTCTCAATAACATTGTTTTGCTTTAGTGTTCATAGTATGTACATTTAGTCTAGCAGTCTGCCTTATTGTGGTAATATGCCACTTCATGGGAGTAAGTACTTTACAACATACATCAGTTTTATTACTGTCAAATTTCTGTTATAGGTATCATTACTCTCATTTTTTATTTGTTATAAACTCTGGTTTCTTATTTTTGAGTGATCAGAAATATAATGAAGGCAATGGGAATTTGATTCAATAGATAGCAAGTTTCACTATCTGAGGACATGAGTTCAAACACCTCATGGTAACAAAAAGCCAGGCATGGTCTTATAGCCCCAGAACTGTGCAGGGCTGTGAGAAGAAGATAGCGTTGACTTGGCGACGAGACTAGTACCAGAATCTGTGAGAAACCCTGTCACAGACTAATAAAGCAACATCTAATTTCTTTCTCTGGCTCCTATGCGCGCGCGCGCGCGCACACACACACACACACACACACATGCACACATGCACACAAGCACACACGCATGCTCACACACATATGCACACACACATGAATACATAATGTATATAATAAAGTTTATAAAATACAAAATATCATATAATTATATGTGTTCCCATGTTTGTGTGTTCCCCTCCTACTGCTAATTCTGCACCTTTAAAGAGTGGTATGCCTTTTAAATTGTCTTTATTTTTAGTGTGTGTTTGTGTGTGTATGTTTTTAAGCACTTGAGATTCATTGTTTTACATTCTTTCTCAAGTAGGAAATAAATGAATCAACCAGTTTTTCTATTTTTTTAATATGTCCAAAATTGAATTGAATTATTTTTTTAACCTCATTTTTAAAATTGGATATTTTCTTTATTTACATTTCAAATGTATTCCCCTTTCCAGGTCTCCTCTTCTTCGGAAACCCCCTATGCTATCCCTCCTCCCCTGCCTCTATGAGGGTGCTCCCCCACCTACCCACTCATTCACTCCTGTTCTAAACATTCTGTGCCTCTTCTAGAGAACGCAAATGACCTCACAGCTTATGAAAAACTTGCCAATAGTCTTTTATTACTTTTTTCTTCAGTTTAGATATAGCCAGTTGTTCTAACTTTGAATTTACTAATGTGTTCATTTCAATAACTAATAACTATTCACTGTATCCAAATTACAGTGTACTTCCATTGTGCCAAATGGTGTTTTTTTGCTATTCCTGTGAGCGTATACCCTGTGCTTTTGTATTACTCACGTCCCTGTTTCTCTCTCCTTCCTCCCACCTTTCTACTCCAATCTGTGCAAAATTACTTTTTCCAAAATGGCTTCTCTCCATTTCAAGCTATTTTGAAAGTCTTAATTCTGAATGAGAAAGAATAAACATGATATTCTTCTTTCTGTGCCTGGCTCTTTTTCAGTTAACATGATGTCCCATTCCATCTGTTTCCGTGCAAATGACATACTTCTGATCTTTTTGTTTTGTATCCTATCCTTCTACTCCTCTGCACTTTCCCTCCCTTCCAGATCAACCTCCTTTCCATCGCTCATTAGACATTATATACCATTTTTCATCTGCTGATGAACAACTAAGTTAGTTTCATAGCTTAGCTGTTGGGGAAAGTTCTGCAGTATACAATGTGCATGAATTTTCAAATTGTACTCTACATTTACTTGGATTTCTTTGGGTATATGCATAAGAATGATAAAGCAAGATTACAAGCTGGTACTGTTCTTACTTTTCAGTGAAATTTCATATTGATTTCTATAGTGGATGCAATAATTTATATCTCACCGATTGTATAAGGATCACTTGCTGGCATGTACTGTTTGATTTGATGATAATCATTCTGATTGGAATGAGATGGACTTTCAAGGTAGTTTTTAATTTAAATTTCACAGATAGGTAAAGATGTAGAATATTTTTCATACTCTATTCTTTGGAAAAGTGCCTTTTTAATTCATTAATCTACTTATTGATTTGATTGCTTGCTTTTTAATGTTTATTATTTTTAGTTCTTTCTGTTTTTTATATAACTTTGAATCCACAGCTGTTCATCCTGGGTTTTGTGAGGCATTCTGTGTCTTCACTTTTGAATATGAAGTGATTCACAATATGTTTATAACCACTGTCTCCCCATCCTAGCTCAGCATCAGTGCTGTAGTGGTTTGGATGCATAGTGGTAATTATTATGAGTTAAACTTTCACCCTTATTTGCATGACAATTCTCTCTCACACAAAGCACTTTGCCAAGTGTGTTGCTAGATGTTTTTGTTCTCCTATAAAATTTGCTTTATTCTGGGACCCAGTTTAGCTACTTGGAATTGCATTGATCTTTTTGTATCACTGTTAATATTTCTTAGGCAAGACCAGTTTTGTGGTTTTGGTATATAACTAGTTTTCTCTTCCTTTCCAGTCAAAGGTAATTTTGAATACTTTATCTAGAACTCTATGATCCTGAGTGAGGTAACCCATTCACAAAAGAACACAAATGGTATGTGCTCACTGATAAGTGGATATTAACCTAAAAGCTCAGAATACCCACGGTACAACTCACAGACCATATGAAGCTTAAGAAGGAAGACCAAAGCATGGATGCTTCAGTCCTGCTTAGAAGGGTAAACAAAACAATCAGGGGAGATAGAGGGAGAGAGGCACCTGGGAGGGAGAAAAGAGAGGGAGAAGAAAAGGGGGCAGGATCAGGAGTAGGAGGAGACTAGGGTCAGGAAATTGAACTGAAGCAGTGTAGCAGTGGGGGATGGGGAACTGGGGGTAGCTACTAGAAAGTCCCAGATGCCAGGAAAGTAAGAGGTTCCCAGGCCCCAACAGGGATGACATTAGCTGAAATACCCAACAAAGAAGAGATAGAACCTATAGAGACCATGTCTAGTGGTTAGGCACAGACACTGGTTGAAGAATAGGGCCACCCACCCATCTCAAAAATATTAACCCAAAATTGCTCCGAACTAAAGGAAATGCAGGGACAAAGAGTGGAGCAGAGATGAAGGAAAGGCCATCCAGAGACTGCTCCACCTCTCAGAAACTATTGCTGATGCCAAGAAGCATTTGTTGACAGGTACTTAGAATAGCTGTCCCCTGAGAGGCTCTGCCAGAACCTGACTTATACATATATGGATGCTCACAGCAAACCATCGGACTGAGCATGGGGACCTAAATGGAGGAGTTAAGAGAAGGACCAAAGGAGCCAAAAAGGTTTGTAACCCCATAGGAAGAACAACAATATCAACCAACCAGGACCTCCCCCTCTCCCCCCAGCTCCCAGGGACTAAACCGTGAACCAAAGAGTACACATGGAGCGACTCATGGCTATCAGCTCTATATGGAGCAAAGGATTGCCTTATCTGGCATCAATGGGAAGGAGTCCCTTGTTCCTGTGGAGGTTCGATAGCTCAGCATAGGGAGATGCTAGGGCATTAAGGGAGAAGGGTTTGGATGGGTAGAGGAGGACCCTGATAGAAGCAGGGGGAGGGAACTGGGCTGGGGGGGTTGCAGAGGGGAAACCAGGAAGGAGGACAATGTTTAAAATGTAAATAAATAGAATAAGCAATAAAAAATAAATACATTTTTTTTTAAAAAAAAGAATTAAGTTTTTCCAGTTTAACTGGTAACATTAAGCACTATTGCTGTCCCTATATGAATGTTTGGTCTTGCTGCTCTTAATATTTTTTCATTGCCTCTTTAGCTGTTCTTATACAGATCTTCAATATGTATGTGCTGACAGATGTATTGCTGAACATATGATGGAGCCCTGCCAGTGCTCTGTGATACTCTGCTACAGAGCACTCTTTGCTCTCGTATTCTGTGGTTCCTACCCTGTTGTTCCTGAAATATCTCAGACTATGGAGGACACTGGGTGTCACACTTTATAAATGATTACCTGAGATCCTCAATTGTTACAGCCTCCTGCTTCTTTCCTATCACCAGGATGAGACCCAGAAATATCCATATCAAATATTTTATAAGCTTTCTTTTTTCTTCCTCCCTCTCTTCCTCCTTTCTTCTCCAGAAAATTGGGTGTCTTCCCCAGAAATTGGGTGTCAGAAAATTTAACCCAATTATTTAATTTATATTTTATTTATTCAAAAATAGTCACTGTTTCTAGAATTAGGTCATGGATTTTCTGCCAATGATGTACACACATAGACAAATATGATTAATTCTTGAACCATGGAAAAAAAATTGTGTCACATTACCAATGTTGTAGAGTGCCAAATTTTTCTTTTAAAAAAAATCATACAATAATTTATAAAAGATTTAATCAATTTAACCACTAACAAACCAAAAACAAACAGTAATAAAGGTAAGAATTTTAGCTTAATGTAAAAATATAGTTGTATTTAACATATCTATTACATTATGGATTTTCTGAGAAGAAGCAATTAGAGGATTTTAATACAAAGTTTGTATGAGAACTCAAAATGTCAAGTTTATATTCATTCCAAAGAAATGCAGTCCTATATATATTAAGTTTTGTTCTAGCAATAAAATATGCCACCACTACTAGAAATTGCTATAAGATCTTTTTCATAACTTTCCCCTAAGTTCCTTGAATTCTATTTCTATTTCACAGTGATGAGAGAAATCTTCATTCCTTTATTGGCATCTCTAAAGGAGCTTTTATTCTCGCTGGTAATTTATATTTTATTCTGATGTAGCTATGTTCTTTTGTCTCTGTGTAAAAGCAAAATCATTGTATATATTTTTCTCCTGCATGTCATAATTTCAAATAGATGCACTGCATCTTACAAGAGACAATATATACATAAAACCACCAAAAATATGAAAATGGCTTTTGAGATTAAAAGCAAAATCATAGAGGTCTGAAAAATAATAACAAAATACTGCTGTATGTTTAAAGATGCCAGGAAATTAAGAATTTGGAATAATAAATTTTAGGAAAAATATGATTATGAATCAAAGGTTTTAAGTAATCAGAAAGTTGTTTTGATCCTCTCAGGTCAACTCAAATTTAAATGAATCTTAAGTGATTTTTAAACTAAGGGCATTAATTTTTTCAATAGTCATGATTATATTTTTATTTCCCAGTCCTAAGGACAAAATAAGATTTTGTAAAATCCCAACAATTCTCAAGGTCATATTGTACATAACCACTTCAGGATAAACAAGACAAAGTTCTACATTCTAACCAGCCCATGTTTTAACCAATCCTTGGTTTCTGTGGTGCTTTTATTTTTCCTTAAAATATTCTGACTTCTCTGTCTCTCTTTCCTTAGTAAGGCTAAACTTGTGTATTATAACATAAATTCTTACAGTTCAGTGCCTTAGTACCACTGTTTATCTCCAGTTTCTGTAACTAGGATATTGTAGTAATGAAAGTCCTTGCCTGTTCAGCAGCAGACAAAAAGGATGAAGATATTGCACAATTCTGGTGATGCCTCTAGGTTGAGTCTAAGAGTATTCCTCACGTTCACCATATCCTTCTAGCCAGAACTCAGCTGCAGACTTCCAACATGCATAGATTAATAATCACTGGTAATAAGGAGAAAGAAAAAGTTCAAAAAGCAGCTAATATTTTGGGCTAAATATCACATGTCATATAACAGTATCATACTCAAGACCGACTCCACAGATATCATTGATGGACAAAACACCATTTAGGTTCTTTGCTGTAGAAACTAGAACTCCCTTGAGATCTGAAGTCCTAGATTTAAATCTAGCTTTGAGTAGAATGTTCTTTGTCCAAATGCATATGTTGAAGCTTTTACCTTACTACAGAGTACAATTACATTTGGAGGTAGGGTTACTAGAAAGATGCTTTTGCAAAGTTATACCATATGGATGTTTCCTGATTAAATATTATTGGAGTCTTCATATGAGAAGACTAGGAAAGACAGACAGATGAAAACCACATGTTGACACAGAATATTACCATGTATAGTCAAGTTCAGAGGTTCCAGTAAGAAATAATCTTGCTGATACTTTTCATTGAATTTCCAAATTCCCAAGACTTGATTGTAGTCTTTGAATACACATCAGAAACTGTTGTAGATTTGCGTCTGGTGTGACTTATTATTTTGATCAAATAAGCCAGTGATACACAAGGGAAAATAAGAAAGCATCTTCAACAAATGGTGCTGGCCAAACTGGATGTCTGCATGTAGAAGAATGCAAAGAGACCCTTATCTATCACCACGCACAAACAAAAGTCCGATTGGATCAAAGACCTCAACATAAAACCAGACACACTGAACTTAATATAAGAGAAAATAGGAAATAAGTGTGAATGCATTGGAACAGAAGACAACCTGAACACAACACCAGTCGTATAGGCACTAAGATCAACAATTAATAGATGGGACCTCATGAAAATGAAAAGTTCTGCAAGGCATAAGACATCGCCAACAGGACAAAATGACAAGCTACAGAATGGGAAAAAATTCATCAGCTCCACATCTGACAGAGGGTTAATTTACAAAATATATAAGGACTCAAGAAACTAGATATCAAAAAAACAAACAATCCAATTTTTAAAAATGGATATAAAGAATAAACCCAAATGGCTGAGAAACACTTGAAATGTTCAATATCTTTAGCCTTGAGAGAAAAGCAAATCAAAAATACTTTGAGATTTGACTTTACATCTGTCAGAATAGCTAAGATCAATAATAAAAATGACAACTCATGCTGGCAAAGATGTAGAGCAAGGTCAACACTCCTTCATTGATGGTGGGAGTGCAAACTTGTACAGCTACTATAGAAATCAATATGGCTGTTCCTCAGAAAATTGGGAATCTACCTCAAGACCCAGATACAGCACTGTTGGGCATATTCCCAAAGGATGCTCTATCCTATCACAAGGATACTTGTTCAACTATGTTCATTGTGGCTTTATTAATAATTGTCAGAAAGTGAAAACAACCTAGATGTCTGTCAACTAAAGGATGGATTAAAAGTGTGGTACATTAGCACAATGGAATATTACTCAGCTGTTTAATAATATGACATTCTGAGATTTTTCAGGCAAAAGGATACAACTAAAATTAAACTTATCCTGAATAAGTAACCTAGACCCAGAAAGACAAATATGGTATGTATTCACTTATGATTGAATATTTGTTATTAAGTAAATGATAATCATGCTACAATCCATAGACTCAGAGAAGTTATGTTAAAAAGGAGAGCTGTGAGAGGTGGGGAACAACACATAGACATCTTGGTGATAGGAAAGTAGAGTAATTTTTGCAGGTGGACTGACGGTGGATGGGGATGGGGACAGGAGTGATCATGTGCAGTGGAGGGAGAGAGTTCTGGAAGAGACAGCTGGAATTAGGGAACATTGTGGAGGAGATATGAAAACCTAGTACAGTAGAAACTTTCTGGAATCTATGAGGGTGACAATAATGAGGGCTTCTTGAAAAGGGAAAAGGAGAAAGGAAACTTGCCTACACAAATTCATAAATTAATATGGAAGTCTTTGAAGAGACTACTAAGGAGGTAGAATAGATTATCTCACCTGTAATGTACTTTAGGAATGAAAACCTATAAGGATTAAAATCTTGTATTCTCATCACTGAAGAGGTAGATATAAGGGAATCATATGCTTGAAGCAAGCCTATCTCTAAATAAAATGTCTTTTATTTAAAAAAAAAAAAAAAAAAGTGAAAACCCAGGGAAACAAGATAGTCATATTAGAGAACACTCCATGGGTAATAAACTAAATGTAATCATTAGTATCTAGATTTTTAATTTTGTATGCTTATTGTTATATCCATAAATCACTGAGGGTAAAGTCTTAGAGAGCCCCAGAAGATACTGGTAAAGAATACAAAACAGTTCAGCAAGATGGCACAGTCGATAACGGTGACTGCCAATGAACATGATAGCCTGTGTTCCATTCCTGAACCCACAAAGTGGAACGAGAAAGGCGACTTCCACAAGCTGGACTCTGATCACTACATGTACTCAATGGGACATGAATTTACACACACACACACAAACACACACACAAACACACACGAGTACATGCACACTTGCATGTTAACAAAATAAAGAAGTAAAAATGTAATAAAAATACAAAATAAATAGCATGAGTTCAAAAGATCTGTCATAGAAGTGTACTTACTAGCAATATACTACATATTTGAAAACTGATGATGGTTTTAAAATTATTTCACTACACATAATGTTAATTGCTGTGGGATTGCTTAGCGTAAATTGTTCCATGAGGCATTTTTAAGAACTATACCTGGGCAGCATAATCTGGATTCAGTGATTTATCAAAACACACAGCCATTCTAAAATGCATGAAGTTGAAAAAGTGTGTGTTGGGGAGATAAGGGGAAGGCACGTGGGGTAGGAGGAGCAGTTTGGGTAGATATATACTGGTGTATACCGATATTAAATGCATAAAACAAAATAAGTGGAAAAGGTATTGCTATACAACACAGATTTATATAATTCCTGTCTGTTAATATATGAATAGGAACAAACATAAGAAATATAAGAATGGGGTTCATTGCTGTCGCGGTTTGAATATACTCAGTCCATAGGAAATAGCACTGCTGTAGGGTAATGCCTTGTTAGAGGAAGTATATGGTTGTGGAGGTGGGGCTTTGAGGGCTCATATATGCTCAAGTCTGCCCAGTGTGCTCCAGAGCCTTCTTCCAGCTGCCTGCAGGACACAGTCTCTTCCAGGCTGTCTTTGGATTAAGATATAGAAATTTCAGATCCTTTTCCAGCACCATGTCTGCCTGGATGTTGCCATGCTTCCCACCATGATGATAATGGGACTGAACCTCTGAAATTATAAGCCAACCACAATTAGGGTTGTCCTTTTTAAGAGTTGCCTTGGTTGTAGTGTCTCTTCATAGTAATCAAATCCTGACTAATATAATTGACTTAATTACCTTGGTATCCTAGTCTATTTGCTGTTGCTATGAATAATACCATATACTGGGTAATGTATGGAATAAACTTACAGTTCAGGAAGCTGTAAATTCAAGATAATGGGATTGCAAGATTGGTGAAGGTTTCCTTGTAGGTAGCTGTAGCATGTAATTTTAAAAGAACCCCATGCTTTCTGCAGCTAAGTGCTGGCAAATGAGGTCTTGCCTAGCCCCCATGGCTAGCTCCAAGCAGCCATCTGTCTCTGGTTCCTGTGGCTGGTCTACAGAAATCCAACAACCATTCTGGTCTCACTCAGCTCCCTCTAGCCCCATGAAAGGAAAACTCTAGAGACTAATATTTATACCAGCCAGATTTATGTCCATAAATCTTCAACCCTAATATGCCCGTGCAAAGAACACACAACTCAGTATATTTACAAGCTGGGCAACTAGATTGGGCAGATGTACCACTACACTATTCTATTGCCCAGCTATGAAATCCCCAGCTACTTGTGGCTCCTCCAAGCCAAATGGGACTGCTCCATCTTTCACCTCTTCTTCCTCATCTTCTCCCTCCATCCTGCATCTTGTCTTCCTCTTTCCTTCTTCTCTCTCCTTCTGTAAAACTTCCAACCCCGCCTTTTCCTTCCACTGCCCAATCACAGGCTTTACCCTCTATTTTCAGTTAAACTGGGGAACAAGTTCACATGGAATCACCTGACTTTGTGATCCACTCCTTGTTGGGGACAGGGTTAGCATCAAAATACACACAGCACCAAGGCAATCTACAACAGGTAGCATCTCTTTGAGTGGCACGGTGTATTATAGAGAAAGAGGCCACACACAACTAATAGCCAAACATGGCCTTTATAAAACTTCACTGCTGCAATTATCTCTTTGGTCCATTGAGCCATTCACTCTGTTATGCTTTAATGCATGAAGGAATTAATTTTCTCTTGAGAACAGAGTTCTTATGATATAATCCTTGAAACTAACTTTGTCCTATCTCTTAATGGTAAAATAATATTGAATTTCAACACCAGTTCTGTGGGAACATTCAAATTAAAGCAGAAAGTCTCTTTCCTGTGTTGCTCAGTAGTTGAAGCCATATTTCCTGAGGCTAAGCTGGCAAAAAAATCTATTTATTTTTCATGTTATTGCAAGTTTTATCCATATAGATAAATGTATATTTATTTTTAAAGGTATACCTTCCATTGAGGATATAAATTTGACAATAATATTTTGTTATTTTTTTCTTTACACTTCTGCATGTGTCTTTATGAATGTATGCCATGTGTGTGGTGGCCTCAGAAGCCAGAATAGAATGTTGGTTGCCTTGACTATGGAGATGGAGGTTAGCCATGTGACATAGGTGTTGAGACATGAACACAGAGGTCATTTGAAGCAGTAAGATGCTCTCTCAACTGGTGAGCCATTTTCCCAACCTCTTAAAACTCTTTTGAGATAAAATGTGCTGCATAAACACAGTAATTAAAAACAGCCAGCTATAGAAACCTTCATTCTGTTCTCTGCATAAAGAAAGCATGCTGTGAACCACATGGAATGGCAGTGCTGATTCCAGTACTTAGGAGTCTGGGATTAGGAACATGCCTATACATGTGCTTTGTGTTGCGTGTTTAAGTGCTTTTTCACAAGCAGGGATGACTGTGTGTCTTGGGATAATGTGTTTTAAGTAGCAGCAGTCTTGCTTTAATGTCTTGATGAGCCTTCTGTGTGACTTCTACTCCCCAAAGCACTAACAGAACAGGAAAGAGCTGGGATGCTACAGCATACCGCTGAATCTTTCAAATAAGATTAAGTAGGAGGAAAACTCTTAAAGATAGTAAAGACCTTTGGAGCATGCCAGATTCTCCCCGAGTGTGTTTCATCCTTTTTTAAAAATTATAAGCTTTTTAAATAAGTTTCATACAGCTTCAAGTTTCTATGAAATTGATGCCCACTTCACCCAAAACATTTTTTAGAGCTTTGTTATAACACTTCCCTTACAACTGAGTAATTATAATAATCTCAATAAAGGCATTATATTATTTCTTCTTATCTTCTCCTCCACCCATCTTCTCCTGGAGCTCTTCATCCAGAGATGGGGCTTAGTTATATTTCCTCTATCCACGTAATCATTTTAATCCTGTGCTTTTAAGCCCACATGTTTTCCTTTTACCTTCCATTTTCTCTAGTTTTTCTCATAAGACTAAGTTTATATTTGATTTCTTATAGTAATTCATAATAGACCTTGGCATCTGGTGAAAATTATTTGCAGTTAATCTCCTAAATGCTGTTGTTGTTTTGATGATGATGATGATGATGTGGTTAATCTTATTTTTATAGTAACTGAAGCTCCAATTTCATTCAAGTTTCTGTAGTTCCTGTCAAACACTAATTTTATACCCCAGGATTCAGTCCAGGTTACCAACTTACATTTGTCAGGAATCTCTTCTTTGCCTCTTTGACAGTTTCTCTGGCTTCCAGTGTTGTTTAGTTTGTTTTTGTTCATACATAAGGAATAACTTTATTATAATTCACACTATATTTAGGATCAAACTCGGTAGAAGGATATAGATGTAAGTTATTTCGTATATGTATACTGTACCTACATCATTTCTCTTTTCCTTCTCTTCCAACTATCTCCTCCTGTAACTTGTTATCTAGAGATGGGACTCAGTTGTATTTGATCTATCCATGTTAGCATATCAACTGGTGTTATTATTGTTTAGGCACTGTTTAGGTGCAGCTTCTATGTGATATATAGAAGACACATTGTCCAGTAGTTTTCTTGATCCTCTGCAACTTACAGTCATTCTGCACCACTCCCCCATTTCTGTGATTTTTATGTAGGGGTATAGATTAGTAATTGAGGCTATCTGTACTGGCTAGTTTTGTGTGTCAGCATTACACAAGCTGAAGTTATCACAGAGAAAGGAGTTTCAGTTGAGAAAATGCCTCTATGAGATCCAGTGGAAAGGCATTTTCTCAATTAGTGATCAAGGGGGGAGGGTCCCTTGTGAGTGGTACCATCTGTGGGCTGATAGTCTTGGGTTCTATAAGAAAGCAGGATGAGCAAGCCAGGGGAAGCAAGAAAGCAAGCCAGTAAGCAGCATTCCTCCATGGCCTCTGCATCAGCTCCTGTTTCCTGACCTGCTTGAGTTCCAGTGCTGACTTCCTTGGGTGATGAACAGCAACATGGAAGTGTAAGCTGAATAAACACTTTCCTCCCCAACTTGCATCTTGGTCATGATGTCTGTGCAGGAATAGAAACCCTAAGACACTATCCATCAACGATCAGTTGTTCTCTGCATTTTGACCAGTTGTAGCTATCTGTAATGGTCTCATAATGCTGCATAAGAAAGTTTCAGAGCTAAGGAGTAAGAATGATCCTTATATATGTACATAAAGATAAATATATAGAATTCATTGAGAAGTTTTACTGTTTTAGGGCAGTGGTAGTTATAGGTTCTCCTCTGGGTCCCATGGCTAGGTTTATAGTAAATAAGCATTAAATCTAATTAGACAGCTGATGGTTGCCTCCAAGATATATGTGTTACTATTCCACTATTGGGAATATCTTGCCAAACTGGACCCTGTTGTGCTATATAGGTTCCACAGGTGGATAGAACTTTGAGTTGTCTTTCTCATTTTGTACTGTGCATAACACCTCTGGATATTAGAAAGGCTAGTCCTTAGAGAGACAACTTCTGATTAGTTCCAGAGGAAATTACAAAAGCTAGTCCTCAGAGAGATGGTTTCTAGATTAGTTCCAACTTGATTCCTCCAAGTCTTTTATCTGAAGGGTGTTCTATCTTTATAGGAGGATAAACTCAAATTCTCTGAGGCAACCAAGGGTATTGACAAGCCTTGATTGGATACTGGATTTCGGATATTAGATTTCCTTGACCCCCTTACCAAAAATTTAAAAGGAGGCCTCTTAGGCCTGTTGCGTGAGGTTTTGATAGATATGTCTCTTGGGAGATCCAGTATCACACCAAGTATGTGTGTGTGTGTACATAATTTCAAAAATTAGTATTCCTTAATTGTTTCAAACATCCTTTATGATAATTATTCCTGCCATCTCTCTGTCTCTCTATATTACTCACTCTTTCCCAAATATCCTTCTGCCACCAACTTTCTGGTACTCCAGGTTTTATAATCACATCTAACTCTTTATGACTCTCTCTCTCTCTCTCTCTCTCTCTCTCTCTCTCTCTCTCCCTCTCTCTCTCCACTGTTCTTAAGTAGTCTGTTTTCTGTGCTGTTCTGCTGTTCTCGTGTAAGTTTGGCACATCCTATCTCTGACACCATTGGTCAAATTTTCTCTGATTGATCACTTTGTCTTCCCCTCACTTAGACATCACTTTCAAACAGGCCTGCTTCATTCTACAAATTGTACCTTCATTGTTTGATATTAAAGGTGTATAGTAAGAGTGTGTCTATATTCTATCCAAGGGATTAAAGGTGTGTGGTTTGTCTGCATTCTAGAAGGCTCACACAAACCTAGAAAATCTTTGGATGTGATCGATCCTTTGACTAAGCAGCTATGTTGCTGGATTAAAATTACTCTACAAGTGAATTCACTCTCCCAAGTTCAGACAGGTAAGCATAACTGGATAATAGTCCAAGATCTTTTCTGATATTTTTACCAAACTATGGTATTGTAGAAAACATACACCTAGTTTATTAAATAACTATTTGTTTCAATAAAAGAAAGAAGAAAGAATAAAGAAAATAAAATCAGTATTCTTTAAATTTGTTTTTTTAAAAAAAGGTAAATGAATACAATCTATGTGCTACTTCCATTCAAGCCAAATATGTAGTGATTAAAATTCAATTTTAGTTAAAGAGTGAGTGAGTGAGTGAGTGAGCGAGCAAGCAAGTGGGATGGATGGATGGATGGATGGACAGATTGACAGATGGGAAGACATGCGGACAGATGTTAAGGAAATAAGATCTCATCTTGACTATTTCAAGTTATCTGTAAATAACAATGTAGTCCATCTTGATAATTATTTGAGGCTCATGCTTGAGGTGTTTTAACTAGTTTCCTAGAAAAGAGCATTTAATTGATATTATGTCAATTTCTTCAAGTTAGAACATATTGTACAATAGTTGGCTTTTGTCTGGGTACTCAAATTCTAAAGACTAAAGACATTATACAGTAAATGTTTGTGATAATGAGCATGCATATTGAAAATATTATCTATATCCTAAGGACTTTGGTGGCACCAGAAGTTTCACATCTCTTATTTAGGATATTATTTTCATTCTAGTTATTTCTAAAATAAAAAGTCAACTATTTCTTCCATGTAGCAATAGTTTTACATTGTGTTAATATCTAGATGTTATCATATGCAATTTTCTCCCACTTGTACCTAGTTCTGTCCATTATTATAGCATGAAAGTAGGCTTTCCTAATAGGTGTATTTTTTATTGTAGCCCAAGATTTAGGAAGAGTAATTTGATTTAACAAATTTTAACAAACACAATTTGACTTAAATTAACACATTCTGTGAATAGCATTGACTTCATACTCCACCCAACATTCTAAAGATATAAAGAATGTTGAGGATTTTTTGTGTTCTTTCTTTGTTCCATTTTAATGTATGGACACTGGGCTTTGAAGCATATATCTAACTGCATTCTATGGGCAAGTCCCCTTACAAGAAAACTGAACCAACATACATAAATAAAGTATTCAGGCAAAGATAACACATGATGTTGGTAAATGCATCTGTTCTCAGATACATTAAAGTTCTGCTTTACATAACATAAAATGTGCATTCACTTTTGAGGTTGGCTTGCTTACAGCCAAAGGAATTGAGATTCTATATTTATTTTCTTTTTCCCATCTAACACTTAGATTTTTAAAATGAAGTACTACAGATATTGCATGCACAATTTTTAAAGGTTTAAATGCCCTTTATAAAAAGAATTATCTCAATTTGTTCCTCAAAATTCTTACAACTGGCCAGGAGAATTTCAATCTTGACATAACCTGCCCAATGTCATCTTTGCTGTGTGGGATTCACCTTTATGAGCAACATATTTCATCATAGCGATGAAACTCATACTGACATTTTAATGGCCTCATGCTCATGGCCACATGCATTTTCATTTACAACTGACATAACACTTATGGGCTTTTTCCCACTTAGATTTTCTTCTTTTGCCCCACACGTCTTCAAGAATGAGTTATGCCATGTACAAGCATTTGATGAGGAGTTTCCACAGTAGTCTAAGCCAACCTTACTTATAGTTAGTAGGGAGTGGCTTTTAATTTTTATTCCCAAGAATGTAAAACATTGATAATAAGCTTATGTGCATGGATAAGACAAAACCAGGGGAGGCAGTTCTTTTATTCAATCAGTGTTCCAACTTAGACTGGTAAAATTTCATTCATTCAGTCAGAAGATTTATTTTCCCTTATATTGACATAGAAGAATTTCATTTTTATGACTTTCTACTAGCACTTTACTAGAAAATCATATACTATATTCTGTTATTATCCACATATGTATATGCATATATTTCTAATATATTAATATTTTGTTCAATTGGCTTACTGATAGACACTGTTGTTGAAGTGTCTCAAATTTCATATCAAATCAATATTTTGATGCTCTTCTGGTAACAGCATCAATAAGAAACTGTTATTATTCATAATACAGTTTTGAAAGTATTTCTGAGTTTCTATAAATGACTTTCAAATACATATGCATCATTACTGCAAAACATTGCTCTTAGGTTTTAAAAGCAAAACTTCACAAAAATCAATAAGCAACTCATATATTGATAATGCATACGTAAACATGTTTTCAGATAGGATTAAAAATTCAAACTATACCCAGCCATGGAAAATGCTTCATTTATTTATTTGTTTGTTTCTTTGTTTGTTTGTTTGTTTATTCTTCTCTCATATATTACATTAAATTACAGTTTCACTTCCTTCCTCTCCTCCTAGTCCCTCTTCTTTATCTCCCTTTTCCTCCAGGTCAAATTTTCTTCCAATTCCCTTAAAAAAAAAAAAAAAAAGCAGGCTTCCCATGAATATGGTTTTGAAAATATTAAATTACATTTATTTGTTTGTTATTTGTGTATGTGCATATGTGTGTGTATGTATGTATGTATGTACGTATGTACGTATGCACATGTGCACTTTTGAGTGTATACACTATGACATGTATATGGAAGTCAGGAGACAACTTACAAAAGTCAATTCTTTTCCACCACGTGGGTTTTAGCAATTGAAGTTTGGTCACCTACATGGAGGCCACTGCCCTTACCCACACATGAATCTAGTCATTCTTAAATATGTGGTTTTAGTGGTAAAAATTATGCTTACTAAATAAAATACTGTTTAAGCAGTGTCATATTTTTTATAGTGTGGTGTCACTTAATGGAACAAGTTAATATTGTGTCTTCACTGGCCACTCTTATAATGAATTGCTGTTGCATAGAAAGATAAGCTACTAGATAACCATTGCTGTTGGTTGATGTAGAGTTAGACCATCTGCATTGATACTAATAACTGCACATTTTAAAAATATATCCAAAGTGTATTCTACCTACAATCTCTATAAACTTCATTAAATCATTTCTATTTCATTATAATCAATCAACAAGGACATATAGACCATTACTGAAGTATGAAAGAAAGCAAATCACATTATATTAACAAATATAATGAAAGCCTGAAAGAAACTGTTCTTATTGTAAATCTCTATGCTCTCCATAATTCAATACAATGTTGAAGTAAGTTGGTTATGTGGCTTCCTGTATTTTGTGAATCTTACATAAGCAATACTTTTCATTTGATTCTCTACTTCATCAGAAGAGAAAACAAAATAAGGAAAGGAAAAGAAAAGGAAGGAAAGGATAGGAAAAGAAAGAAAAGAAAAAATACCATCTACAAAGTAAAAGTTGATACTGGTTCTGTGATTGTGTTCTATGCTATTCTTTGTTAGTTTGATTTTCTTTTATTTAAGGAGGGAGATGAACTATTAGTGTTCAGAGTTATAAAAGAATGCATCTTTCAATGGAGACTGATCTTGTTTCCTGCAATTGGTACCATTCAGGCCAAAGCTCAAGTGGTTCTTTGTGATTTTTTAGAATATAAGGAGAACATAGAAACAAACAAATATTTCAATGAATTTTTATCAATCTACTGATTGGACAGGTGCTTAGCTATGAATATGGTAACCAACTAAAGTTGCCTCATTACTCTGGTTTTATGGTACGTTTATGACCCACATATCACAAAATTACACTCATATTAAAAAGTAACCATCTGGTGTGCATCATTTTATGAAATTGGCCAATAAATCTGCATAGTGCACTATGGTAAAATATATTCATCCATAAACTACAACACTGAACAGCAAATTGACTGTAAACTAAAACTCCAAGCGTACCTTCAAGCATTAAAACTTCTACCTCTAGGCTTCCTCCCAAGCAACAGACACTGTTGTTGGTTCCCCAACAACTGTAGCAAAATGATTGTTACAAATACTCATACATTATTCTGTAGACAACCTCAGGGTTAGGATACCATTTTCTGGAGGAAGCTAGGAATTCTTATGCATGGAAAGTCCTCTGGTATATTTAATATGTGGATGAACTTTTTTTCAAGTTTGAGTTCAGAAAAGAAATATAGATATTTCATCACTGCTTCATGATCTGAATGAAATAATTAGCAGTTGAATAATTAAAATCTTAAGAATATTATAGCGTCTTCCCAATCTTAAAGAGAACAAACACTTGACAAAGTATAAAAACAGTTCAAAGCATGAGAAGATATTATTTTATCTCTCAATTCAATATACTTGAAAACTATGTGAAATTATGATTTAAAAATACTAGCAAGTGAAAAGAAAAATTTTTTCGTCAACATAAAAAATTTTGTACTATGTCATATATATATAAAATGAGAACCATAGATCCATGGGCTAATTTCATATAAAATTTGTATTGTTCTATTCTTCTCTAACAGTAAAATTAAGTTATCTTTTAGAGAAACCTATGTCTTTATACCTAGACTAAGTAGTCTCTTAACCATTTTTTTAACTACAGAAATAGAGGGAATTGTGTTTATCTTATTGTTTGTATTTTAATTTCACTATTACCTACAGTTTTTAAAATTAGTTCCACCTCAAATTTTTGTTTGTTGTTTTTATGTTACTGATTATGATGCTGTTGCCTTTAGATAGTTTATAAGGTTCCCTTCCAATCCTCGTTTGTATTTTTCTATTTATAGAGTCATATATTTTCTTTAATTCTTACATATGTTATGTTTTTGTTCCTCTGAATAATTACTGAAGAAACATCAAATAATTCATCCCTACTGATGTGTTTATAAAAAGATAAAGAGATATAATATATATGTTCTATGGGTGTGTGTCGGAGATGTGGGGGAAGGGTGTGCCTCAGCGGGCCCATGCCTCAGCATCCCTTCCCCCTCATGGACCAGCCACACCATGGTATAGAATAGAATAGAGTTTATTCAAGGCATGAAGAGGGGAACTAAGAGGGTAGTAGAGGCAGAGAAAAGCAGAGAAGGAGGGAATAGAGAAGTAGAAGAGTAGAGAGTAGAGAAGTGGAGGCCGGCCATGACCATGTGGAGAGAGGGGGGAAAGGAATGGGGAGAGAGGGGAAACAAGGGAGCAAAAGGCAAAGCAAGAGAGCAAGAGCAAAAGAGGCAAGAGAGAGAGGAGAGGACAAACAGCCCCTTTTTTAGTGGGTCAGACCTACCTGGCTGTTGCTAGGCAACTATAGGGAGGAGCTTACCTGGTTGTTCTCAGGTAACTGTGAGGTGGAGTTTAGACAGAATGCTCACACCTACTATTTTATTTATTTATTTACTTTTTGCTTATGCACCAGGTCAAACTGTTCTTCTCACCATTACAGTGCTTTAAAGAATTCTATTTACTACTAAGACAAAATAATATTTAAAATTATATTGTCCCTTTAGACTTTAGGGAAAGTGATTGTGTTTCCTACAATATTTTTGTTCAACATGGCACAGTGCTTAATAGTCAGATAATAATTTTGTGAGGAAGGCAGAATGGATGTTACATGTGTGTATCTTCTCAAACTCATGAATTAATATGATATAAAACATCTGTTGAATCCAGAAGAAAATTGTGTTTTTGTCATTTCTCTCCATTCATACTTTTCTGAAAGACTTTATGTTCATTTCCTGATTGCTATTGATAATGACAACATTTGAATCTAATATTTTTATACCAGATGTCTTTCTGAAGTTCCATAACTCCTATTTTGTTTCTTTGTGGTGGAAATGGGCAAGAATGAAACTAATTTAAGAGCATCAAAAGATAATTAGCTCAGAGACTTTAGAGAAGCTTTATGATAGCTGAGTTGTTGGCTTTCAAAAATAATAAAGATGGAGGGCTTTTTCATGCAAAAAACATTACCTTTAAATTTGTCTCCCCTATAACAATTTACTGATTCAGTTTTCATGGGTACCATATTGGTCACTGGATGAGTGTCTGTTGCATCTGTAAAAATTGCAACTCGGAGTAATAATGTTTCCCCAGAAAATTATAAGCTAGATATATTCACATATTTAAAGGAAAATTTTATTCATAACTATTTCTTTGTAGTTTAGGACATTTTATAGAAATTTTCTTTATTTTATCACAGACTATAAACAGAGTGAATCTTGCTTTAATTAATTCTATTTTACATTTAATCTCTGTGTCAGCCAGACTACAGGAAGACCTACAATGAGTCCCATTTAAACCCAATTCCGTTGCTTGGCACACCATTAAATTATCAGGACAAGTGTCATGACTTCTCATATTCTAGTTCTCTCACAATTTTATTTATTCCAGAAGCTTTGTAATTATCTGTTTACTTCAGTTAAATGGATGTAATTAATTGCAAGAGATTACTTATATAGAAATATCTGGCATGTGTTAAAATAGATAAGTTTCAGGTATGAATCTCCTCAAAGACATATATATGAACACATATACTTTTTCAATATACTGTTCTTAATTCATCTAGTAATGTCAGTTTACATATGTCAATTTCATTCTTTTATTCTTTATTCTTTTTATTAAATTTTATGGATATGCAACAATTATTCATTAAAATAGTACTGAAGTATTTTTTCTCTAACAGAGAAATAATTTAGAAATTTTCATTCTAAAATTAGCTATTTTAGCAATGGCTCAGAGGCAAAGAGTACATACTGTGGTCACAGAGGACCCAATTTCAGATCACTGCATACATGCAGTATCTTACAATCATTTCTATTTACAATTCCAGATGATTCAATGACTCTTAGGGTTTTTTGCACTCTTGAGAAAACACACAGATACACACTCACTTGCACACACACACACACACACACATTCACTCACAATCTATATATACAGACCATACCTCCTCCTCCTCCTCCTCCTCCTCCTCCTCCTCCTCCTCCTCCTTCTTCTTCTTTTTTTTTTTTTTTTTTTTTTTGTTTTTCAAGATAGGATT
The DNA here is from genome assembly GCA_019843965.1 of Rhynchomys soricoides. NCBI lineage: Eukaryota > Metazoa > Chordata > Mammalia > Rodentia > Muridae > Rhynchomys > Rhynchomys soricoides. The sequence continues at coordinate 449,535 of JADRCH010000216.1, forward strand.
TCTCTGTGTAGACCTGGCTGTCCTGGAACTCACTCTGTAGACCAGGCTGGCTTCAAACTCAGAAATCTGCCTGCCTCTGCCTCTCAAGTGCTGGGATTAAAGGTGTGTGTCACCACTGCCTGGCAAGACCATACCTTCTTTACTTATTCATCAAGTCATGGGCAAGTGAATTGGCTACATACTTTAACTTCCATGAATAGTAAAACAATAATTACACAAATGCAGATATCTTAAACATATTCACTTTAAATTCTCAAAATATACCCATTTGTGGAGCTACTAGATCAAATGAACAGAATTTTTATTTCTAGTTTTTAGAAGAATCACCTTGTGTTTTGCACAGTAACCATAATAATATACATTCCTACCAACAGTATGTAAAAACTACTCCATTTGTCTAATAATATTTTGACTTTTTAACAAGAATTCTTCAAAAACATCTTCCAAAAATATGTATTTTCTAGATCAAAAGCCACACTGTTTTTACATAAAGTAAACTAAATAATTTTTAAAAGTACTTTCAATAATGTATGAATATATATGTATTTTGTGCATGTAGACACACAAGCATCTATATCTGGTTTGCTGAGACCAGAGAAGTGAGATATTTCCCTTAATCACTCTCAACTTATTTTTTGAGACAGGATCCCTCACTGAAACTTGAGACCTCTGATTGGCTATGATTTTGGCATTATAGGTACGTGCCACTAAAACCGTATATTGACATGGACACTGAGGTTCTAATTCGAGTCCTCTTCTGTAGCATATACTTAACAATTATCTCTTGTCTCTCTGAACTTTGTCTGATATCCAAGTTTACCACCACACTAGGTTGCCTCACATGTTGAATTTCATTATAATAATGTCTTGGAAAGAGCACAGATACAAGGGACATACCTAAACATAATAATGTCAGTTTACACCAAGCCAATAGCCAACATCAAACTAAATGGAGTGCAATGCAAAGCAATGACACTAAAATTAGGAACATGACAAGGCTGTCCACTGTCTCACTATCGATTCACTATAGCACTTGAATTTTTGTCTAGAGCAATAAAATAATTGAAGATGATCAAAGGGATATAAATTGGAAAAGAAGAAGTCAAAGTATCTTTATTTGCAGATGATATGATAGTATACATAAGTGGCCATAAAATTCCACCTGGTAACTCCTACAGATTTTAAAGACTTTCAGCAAAATAGCTGGATCAAAATTAACTCATAAAAATCATTAGCCTTCTTATATATAAATGACAAATGGTCTGAGGAAGGAATCAGGGAAATAACCCTTTCAAAAAGCTTCAAATAATATAAACTGTCTTGGGGTAATTTGATCATCTGAAATTGTATTTATAAGTCATTGTGAAGTTCTGTATGATCTGAACTTAACATTTTTGAAAATAAAAATTGAAGATAGAATCAGAAAATGGAAGAATCTCCCATGCTCATGGATTTGAAAGATTAATGTAGTAAAAGTAGTCATCCTACAAAAGCAACATATAAATTCAATGCAATCCTCACCAAAAATGTCAACATAATTCTTACCAGATCTTAAGAAGGTAGCTATCAGCTTTACATGGTTACTTAATAAACCCAGAATGGCGACCTGTGGCCAGAAACCCTGCCTGGACCACCAGGCCTCCATATACAAGCAGTGCAGAGAAAAAGCTACCCGCCCACTTGTGCTGAGGAGCCAGCTGAAGGCGGGCTCCAGAGGCAGGGACTGAGAAAAATCAGGAAGGTAAGAGCCTGCCTGCTTTCACCTGTGGCCTGACCCAGGAAACCTCCATATACAAACAGTGCAGGAAGAAAGCTACCTGCCCACTTGTGCTGAGGAGCCAGCAGGAGGCGGGCTCCAGACACAGAGACTGAGGAAAAGGCGGAAGGTAAGAGCCTGCCTGCCTCCACCTGTGGCCAGAAACCCTGCCTGGCCTACCAGGCCTCCATATACAAGCAGTGCAGGGAGAAAGCTACCCGCCCACTTATGCTGAGGAGCCAGCAAGAGCAAGACTCCAAGTGCAGGATATGAAGAACAGCTGGAAGAGAGAACTGGTCTCCCAGGATTATTGGCATCTGAGCTTGAAGGAAAGACAATCCACAGTCAGAGAGAGAAAAACTAGCTAACACCAGAGATAACCAGATGGCGAAAGGCAAGGGCAAGAACACAAGAAACAGAAACCAAGACTACTTGGCTTCATCAGAACCCAGCTTTCCCACCACAGCCAGCCCTGGATACCCAAACACACCAGAAAAGGAAGACTCAGACTTAAAATCACTTATCAAGAGGATGACAGAAGATTTTAAGAAGGAAATAAATAACTCCCTTAAAGAAATACAAGAGAACATAGGTAAACAACTGGAAGCCCTTAGAGAGGACACACAAAAATCCCTTGAAGAATTACAGGAAAACACAATCAAACAAATGAACAAAACCATTCAGGAATTAAAAACAGAAATAGAAACAATAAAGAAATCACAAAGGGAGACAACACTGGAGTTAGAGAACATAGGAAAGAAATCAGGAGTCATAGATGCAAACATCACCAACAGAATACAAGAGATGGAAGAGAGAATCTCAGGTGCAGAAGATACCATAGAAAACATGGACACAAGAGTCAAAGAAAACACAAAATGCAAAAAGCTCCTAACCCAAAACATCCAAGATATCCAGAATGCAATGAGAAGACAGAACCTGAGGATAATAGGCATAGAAGAGAGTGAAGACTCCCAAGTTAAAGGACCAGTAAATATCTTCAACAAAATTATAGAAGAAAACTTCCCTAACCTAAAGAAAGAGATGAACATAAGCACACAAGAAGCCTACAGAACGCCAAATAGACTGGACCAGAAAAGAAATTCCTCCCATCACATTATAGTCAAAACACCAAATACACAAAATAAGGAAAGAATATTAAAAGCAGTAAGGGAAAAGGGGCAAGTAACATATAAAGGCAGACCTATCAGAATTACACCAGACTTTTCACCAGAGACTATGAAAGCTAGAAGATCCTGGGCAGATCTCATACAGACTCTAAAAGATCACAAATGCCAGCCTAGGCTGCTATACCCAGCAAAACTCTCAGTAATCATAGATGGTGAAACCAAAATATTCTACAACAAATCCAAATTTGCTCAGTATGGTTCCACAAACCCAGCCCTACAAAGAATAATACATGGGAAACGCCAACTCAAGGAGGGAAACTACACTCAAGAAAAAGGAAGAAAGTAATCTTTCAACAAACTCAAAAGAAGATAGCCACACAAGCAATATAAACAACATCAAAAATAACAGGAAATAACAATCACTATTCTTTAATATCTCTTAACATCAATGGTCTCAACTCCCCAATAAAAAGAAATAGACTGACAGACTGGATCCATAAAAAGGACCCAGCATTTTGCTGCATCCAGGAAATGCACCTCTGTATTAAAGACAAACACTACCTCAAGGTAAAGGGCTGGAAAACAATTTTCCAGGCAAATGGCCCCAAGAAACAGGCTGGAGTAGCCATTCTAATATCGGATAAAATTGACTTTCAACCAAAATTCATCAAAAAAGATGAGGAAGGACACTTCTTACTCATCAAAGGAAAAAATCTACCAAGAAGAACTCTCAATTCTGAACATCTATGCCTCGAATGTAAGAGCTCCCACTTTCATAAAAGAAACTCTACTAAAGTTCAAAGCACACATTGTACCTCACACAATAATAGTGGGAGACTTCAACACCCCACTATCAAAAATGGAAAGATCTTGGAAACATAAACTAACAGAGACACAGTGAAACTAACATGCTATGAACCAAATGGGTTTAACAGATATCTATAGAACATTTCATCCTGCATCAAAAGAATACACCTTCTTCTCAACACCTCATGGTACCTTCTCCAAAATTGATCATATAATTGGTCACAAAACAAACCTCAACAAATATAAAAAGATTGAAATAATCCCATGCCTCCTATCAGATCACTACAGATTAAGGTTGGTCTTCAAGGGCAACAACAACAGAAAGCCCACATACACATGGAAGCTGAACAATGCTCTGCTTAATGATAACTTGGACAAGGAAGAAATAAAGAAGGAAATTAAAGACTTCCTAGAATTCAATGAAAATGAAAATACAACTTACCCAAACCTATGGGGCACAATGAAAGCAATGTTAAGGGTAAAACTCATAGCTCTGAATGACTCCAAAAAGAAATTGGAGAGAACATGCACTAACAGCTTAACAGCACATCTGAAAGTTCTGGAACAAAAAGAAGCTAATACACCTAAGAGGAGTAGAAGGCAGGAAATAATCAAATTAAGGGCTGAAATCAACCAAGTGGAAACTAAAAAAACTATACAAAGAATCAACAAAACCAAGAGCTGGTTCTTTGAGAAAATCAACAAGATAGAAAAACCCTTAGCCAGACTAACTAGAGGGCTCAGAGACAGTATCCAAATTAACAAAATTAGAAATGAAAACAGAGATATAACAACAGACTCTGAGGAAATTAAAAAAATCATCAGATCCTACTACAAAAGCCTATATGCAACAAAATTGGAAAATCTGGAGGAAACGGACAAGTTTCTAGACAGATACCAATTACCAAAGTTAAATCAGGATCAGATAAACCATCTAAACAGTCCCATAACCCCTAAAGAAATAGAAGCAGTCATTAAAAGTCTCCCAACCAAAAAAAGCCCAGGACCAGACGGGTTCAGTGCAGAATTCTATCAGACCTTCAAAGAAGACCTAATTCCAATACTCATCAAGCTATTCCATAAATAGAAACAGAAGGAACACTACAGAATTCATTCTATGAGGCCACAGTCACACTGATACCAAACCCCACAAAGACCCAACAAAGAAAGAAAACTTCAGACAAATTTGCCTTATGAATATCGATGCAAAAATACTCAATATAATTCTTGCAAACCGAATCCAAGAACATATCAAAATGATCATTCACCATGATCAAGTAGGCTTCATCCCAAGGATGCAAGGATGGTTTAATACCCAGAAATCCATCGATGTAATCCACTACATAAATAAAGTCAAAGAAAAAAACCACTTGGTCATTTCGTTAGATGCTTAAAAAGCATTTGACAAAATTCAACATCCCTTCATTATAAAAGTCTTGGAAAGATCAGGAATTCAAGAAGCATACCTAAACTTAGTAAAAGCAATATGTAGCAAACCAGTGGCCAACTTCAAACTAAATGGAGAGAAACTTGAAGCAATCCCACTAAAATCAGGGACTAGACAAGGCTGCCCTCTCTCTCCCTACCTATTCAATATAGTACTTGAAGTTCTAGCTAGAGCAATCAGGCAACAAAAGGAAATCAAAGGGATACAAATTGGAAAGGAAGAAATCAAAATATCACTATTTGTAGATGATATGATGGTATACTTAAGAGACCCGAAAAGCTCCATCAGAGATCTGCCAGAAATGAACCCACACACATATGGCCACTTGATCTTCGACAAAGGAGCTAAAACCATACAGTGGAAAAAAAACCAGCATCTTCAACAAACGGTGCTGGATCAATTGGTGGTCTACATGTAGAAGATTGCGAATTGATCCATTCCTATCTACCTGTACAAAGCTCAAGTCCAAGTGGATCAAGGACCTTCACATAAAACCAGATATACTGAATCTAATAGAAGAGAAAGTGGGGAAGAATCTCGAACACTTGGGCACAGGGGAATTGTTCTTGCACAGAACACCAATTGCTTATGCTCTAAGATCAAGAATTGACAGATGGGACCTCATAAAATTACAAAGCTTCTGTAAGACAAAGACACTGTGAATAGTGCAAAACGGCAACCTACAGATTGGGAAAAGATCTTTACCAATCCTACATCTGATAGAGGGCTAATATCCAATATATACAAAGAACTCAAGAAGCTAGATGCCAGAGATCCAAATAACCCTATCAAAAAATGGGGAAGTGAGCTAAACAGAGAATTCTCAACTGAGGAAACTCGAATGGCCAAGAAGCACCTAAAGAAATGTTCAGCATCCTTAGTCATCAAGGAAATACAAATCAAAACAACCCTGATATTTCACCTCACACCAGTCAGAATGGCTAAGATCAAAAACTCAGGTGATAGCAGATGTTGGGGAGGATGTGGAGAAAGAGGAACACTCCTCCATTGCTGGTGGGAATGCAAGATGATACAACCTCTCTGGAAATCAGTTTGGCGGACCCTCAGAAAAATGAACATAATACTACCCGAAGACCCAGCTATTCCACTCCTGGGCATATACCCAGAAGATGCTCCAACATGTAATAAAGACACATGCTCCACTATGTTCATAGCAGCCATATTTATAATAGCCAGAAGCTGGAAACAACCCAGATGTCCCTCAACAGAGGAATGGATCCAGAAAATGTGGTACATTAACACAATGGAATACTACTCAGCTATTAAAAACAATGACTTCATGAAATTCGTAGACAAATGGATGGATCTTGAAAATATCATCCTGAGCGAGGTAAAGCAGTCACAAAAGAATGAACATGGTATATACTCACTGTTAAGAGGTTATTAGCCCAAAAGTTTGAAATACCCAAGAGTCACTTCGCAGCTACAGTAGTTCTGAGTGTGACGTCCCAAATGGAGAGCTTGGAGAAAGGACTGAAGGAGCTGAGGGAGTGTGCAGCCCCAGGGAGGTAGCAACAGTGGCAACTGGCCTGACCCCCTGATACTTCTGGAGACTGATCCACCAACTAAAGAATACACATGGAGAGACCCATGGTGCTGGCCACAAATGTGGCAGAGGAGGGTCTTGTTATCCGTCAGGGGGAGGAGAGGCCCTTGGGCCTGAGGGTGTTAGATCCCCCAGTATAGGAGAATGACAAGGAGGAAAGACGAGAGTGTGTGGGTGGGTGGGAGGGTGGGTTGGAGAATATCTCCATATTGGCAGGGGTTAGGTGGAGGGAATGGGGAGGTTCTGAAGGGGAGATCTGAAACATTTGAAATGTAAATAAAATATGAAAATAAAATAAAATAAAATAAAAAACCAGAATGGCAAAAACAATCCCATGCAATTAAAAACCTGCTGGAGGTATCACTTTTCCAAATTACATATTGCACTATAATGCTAAACTAATGAAATCAGCATAGTATTGGCACAAAATAGTCACATTTATCATTAAATAAAACTGAACACACACACATAAATTAAGACATCTGTGCGCACCTGCTTTTTTATAAAGAAACCAGAAATAAACACTAGAGGAAAAATATCTTCAACAAAGGGTGCTGGCCAAATATGATGTCTTCATGGACAAGAATGCAAATAGATCCACACTTATTACCCTGCATAAAACTCAAACCCAATGGATCAAAGCTTTAACATAAAAGCAGAACACAGAATATGGGAAAAGACCTTGATCTTCTTTGCAATGGAAAAGACTTTCTAAGCAGAACACCATTAGCAGAAGCAGTAAGATCAATAATAAATGGAAACTCATAGAACTGAAAATCTTCTGCCTAGAAAAAGACACATTCAGAAAAAGCAGTGGCCTATAGAAAGGGGAAAAAATTAACAACTATGCATTTGATAGAAGGCTGATATCCAAAATATATAAAAATTGAAAAAAATAGATTTCAATAAAATAAATAACCCAATTAAAAATGGTGTATCTAACCAGAGAATTCTCAAAATAGAAAACTCTGAAGGAAATTTCAACATCTTTGAACATCAGGAAAATGCAAATCAAAAAGTGTTGGAGATTTGACATACATCTATAAGAATGGCTAATATCATTATAACAAATGACAGCTCATGCTGGGGAGGATGTGGAGTAAAGGGAACACTCATTGTTAGTAGGAGGGCAAACTTGTACAACCACTATGAAAATTATGTTCCTCAGAAAGATGGGAATTGATCTACCTCAAGATCCAGCTACACCATTTTTTGAGTATATATCCAAATGATGTTTCATCCTATCACAGAGAAACTGGCTCAACCTTGTTCATTGTTGTTCTATTTATAATAATCAGAAAATAGAAATAACTTAGAAGTCCCTCAATAGAAGAATGAATCATGAAATTATGGCAGGTTTACACAATGGAGCATTACTCAGCTATTGGGAAAAAAACATCCTGAGTGATTTAACCTAGGCCCAGAAAGACAAATATGGTATGCATTTGCTTATAAGTAGATATTATCTGATAACCCAAGCAACAATCTATAGAACCACAGAGGTTAGGTATACATTAATGTGTTAGAAGAAAAGACAAAAGATTGATCTCCCATAAAGGTAAATAAAATATACAGTTAAGTATGGAAGGTAAGCTACAACAGGAAGAACAAGTAGGGAGGAGAAAAGAAGAGGAGGGTGGAGGAAATATGGGAGAGACAGACAAAATTAAAGATTATTTGAAGGCCTAATTTAGTAGAGGCTTCAAAAATATATACATATTTGAAGAGGATCTAAATAAAGCTGCAAAACAATGGGGGAGACAGAGCCTAATTACCCATCTCTTGGGACTAAACCTTTCTATATCTGTAATGGGATATATCTAATGGAATTGATGGCCAGTGGGCTCCCCAAACAAAACAGGCTGTTGCTAAGACTATATGTTGCTCTTGATAAGCTGATGGCAAGGTTCCACTACTGAAAACAAAAAGTACACAATCCATTGAACAGAGAAAAGTTGAGCTGGTGTCTACAAAGAGCCTTCTCCACTGTGTCCCAATGTCTTTGGTATAGGAAGATATTCTGCATGCTACAAAAAGAGAAATGTAAATACTGACCACAACCATAAACCATTCTATCTACAATGGTGTCCTGTCTACAGGGAAATGGTGACACAGAGTTTGTGGAAGAAACCAACTAATGTCTGATTTGACTTAAAGTCCACCCCATGAGATAGAATCCATACCAAACACAGCTTGGGTGACCAGCAACCTAAGACTTGATATCCCAGGGACCTATGAGAAAACCAAATACTACTGTTATCACACACACACACACACACACACACACACACACACACACATACATACATACATACAATAAAATGACTCCTAATGATATTCTGCTATACCCATATATAAATACCTTGCTCAGCCATCATCAAAGAAACTTCCTCCTGAAGCAAATGGGAACAAATAAAGAGACCCATAGCCAGACATTTTGCAGAGAGTGAGAGACTTTTAAACAGTCAACCCTAAAGAGATCCCTCTATCAAATCTCTCCCTCTCAGGACTCTAGAAAGCTGGTATAACAGGAAGCAGAAAGAGTCTAAGCAAGAGCGGATAGTAGACACCAAGAAAACAAGGCCCTCTAAATTAATATGATCAAAATACTTATCTACTCACACAGACTGCAGCAGCATACACAGATCCACACCAAGTCCTCTCTGTATATTTCATGGCTTTCAGTTTTGTGCTTTTATGCTATTCCTGAGTATACAAATGAGTAGGTCTCTGATTCTTTTCTATCATTTGTTTTGCCCAATTCCAATGTGTTATTCTTTGTTTTACATTACCACATTGTACTATATCTTATTTTATTTTTACCACTTAGAAGTCTAATGAGAAAACTGACAGGGAATTAATACAGATGGGAAAGGAGGTGGGGGAGAAACTAGGAAAAGGAAAGTAAGGGGAACCTGTAATCAGAATACATTATGTTAGGCAAGAAAATCTATTTTCAGCTTACAAAAAAAAAAAAAAAAAAAAAAAAACAGAAAAAGTATTAAGAGTAAATTTATTACAAATATTACTTGTAAAAGTCTATGCAGGTTATAGGGAACAGGAGACAATTGACTCAAATAAAAGATTCTGAAAACTTTGCCATCTTTAAAATAAATATATGGACAACAGGAACTCTCTTATGTTCAAGTAAAAATGACAGAAAAATACTCATTTATAATAGCAAACAGGAAGATTTAAATCATCAGGAATAAATGTAATATAATGTGTTATCAATTTATGAGCAAATCTGTAGAATATTTGAAATACCAAAAATACATAGATTCAAACACAGGAAGAAATCCTCTTATTTGGAAAAAATTGATTTTATAGCATCAAAGTACTAACCACTTCATGTGAACATATAAGTGCCGTTAATGCCTAGAAAACGCCTCACAATTCTTGGCTCAGAGGTGACAACCAGTGTTTATAGTGGACAAACCACTATGTAAGGCAAGAGAATATTACAGTAAAAAGGCGAATCTAAAATGGGTAGGTGAACACTCTCTGACAAACTCTCATGACACCATGACTGGCAGATCAGCATCAACTTTGCTGACATCAGTTGGCCAACAAAGAAGGAAGGCGAGCAATGGACTTCAGAAATTTAAAAACTTTTGTACATGATGTAGATGGAGCCTCACCTCTGTGTAAGTGATGGGTTTTATATCTGAGGGTGCAGGATAAGGTTGTCAGTCATTTGAGGGGGGCAAAACTGGATATATATCTTATCACTTTATTAAATGTTCATTTAAAATGAAATAATAGAAGCTTGGCAGTGATGGCACACACCTTTAATACTCCAGGCAGAGGCAGGAGGATCTCTAGGTTCAAGGCCAGCCTGATCTACAGAGGAAGTTCCGGAACAAATAAGGCTTCACAAAGAAACTCTATCTCAGAAAAAAAAAGAAAAAAAGAAAGAAAGAAGGAAGGAAGGAAGGAAGGAAGGAAAGAAGGATAAAAGGAAGATAATAGAAGTTAGGAATTGGCATGGTGTAAAGAAAACCATATTTGAGAGCCTAGATAGGTTCCAAACACAATAAAATAAATCAGTAAATAAACCCAAATATCCAATATAAGTGTAGAAATAGAAAAATGACAGCTAGACAATTGTAAATAAATAAGTAAAGTGAGGTATATTCATATTTGCAGGTTCAAATTCACTCATTACAATAAGGTATAAATTTAAAGACATTAGTAAAAGAAATCTTAGTTATCAAATTAGTGAAAATTAGTACTTAGGTCTACGAAGATGACTCAGAAAGTTAAGGATACTTCCCTCTAGTCTGATAACCTGGGTTTGATGCCTAGTACCTACATAGTGGAATAAAATAACTGAATCACACAAAAGAACACACATGGTATGCACTCGTTGATAAGTAGATACTAGCCTAAAACCTCAGAATATTCAAGATACAATTCACAGACCATTGAAGCTCAGGAAGAAGGAAGACCAAAGCTTCAGTCCTTCTTACAACAGGAAACAAAATACTCACAGGAGGAAATATGGAGACAAAATGTAAAGCAGAGACTGAAGGAAAGACCATTCAGAGACTTCCCCACCTGGGGATCCATCTCTTATACAGACATCAAACCCAGACCCTAGTGCAGATGCCAAGAAGTGCTTGAGGACAGGAGCCTGATATAGCTGTCTCGTGAAAGGTTCTTCCAGATCCTGACAAATATAGAGGCAGATACTCACAGCCAACCATTGGACTGAGCATGGGGTCCCCGAGGAAGGAGTTAGAGAAAGGACTGAAGGAGCTGAAGGGGTTTGCAACCCCATAGGAAGAACAACAATATCAACCATCCAGACCCCCCAGAGCTCCCAGGGACTAAACCACCAACGAGATAGTACACATGGAGGGACCCATGGCCCAGCTGCATATGTAGCAGAAGATGGCCTTGTCAGACATCAATGGGAGGAGAGGCCCTTGGTCCTGTGAAGGCTCGATGGCCCACTGTAGGGGAATGCCAGTAAAGGGAGGCAGGTGGGTGAGCCCCTTCATAGAAGCAGGTGGGGGTAGGATGGAATAGGGGTTTCTGGAGGGGAAACCGGGAAATGGGATAACATATGAAATATAAGTAAATAAAATACCCCAAGATAGATAGATAGATAGATAGACAGACAGACAGACAGATAGATGTAAAAAAGCAAAGCACAGATGATTTAGTCTGTTGTCATGATTGTAATGTTTCTAACAAAATGATGAAGTTATGCATCTTTTCACCAAGTCATTTTATTTCTATGAATTGTTCTTAATGAGCTGATGAGCTGCTTCTGATAATATGAGTATAACATTAGAGAAGATGTCCAATACATTATTTATAAACTGAAAATAGCCTCAGTGTTCATATGTAAAAGAGAGTGACATGGTATGTGGTAGATGTGCTCAAAGAGATACTTTACATGTGTAAAATTATATGAAGTCAATGCTGCAATCTGTTTTTTGTGAAAAGAGGTAACTCTAAAGAAATGTGTGTTACTCTGTGGGAATAATCCAGCACGGTGTGGACTGAAGTCCTGCGTGTCTGCTCTGGACTTTGGGGCTCTGAGAAGGACGAGACACATGGGAAGTGACTACCTCCTCTGCCCACAGTCCGACAGGCTAGTGGAGCTGTGGGAAGCCTCTGCAGAGACACAGCCCATGGATGAGGGAGGGGGTCATTCCAGGGAAATCAAGGCAGCTGTCTCCATGGGTTCTGTAGCCTGGGGCACTGCAGACAACTATGGGTTCCTGCCCAGACTGGGTTGTCAGCTTGTGGCACAGGGCTAGCTGCATTGGCTTGGGTGAATGGGTACCATCTGGGAGAGCTGGGATTCCCTTGGCGAGAGATTAGATGCAGCTCCTTAATCGAAGGCTGGATCCCTCGCTTCCCACTGTGGATCAAGATGAATAGACAGTCCATAATTCTAAGACATTTACTGTCATTTTATTGAGTGGTATGGATGAAACTGTGCCCCGTACCCTCTGGGAGAGGCTAGGCAGAACTAGTAACTGAGAAGGGGTGTGGCTAAGTCTCTATGTGTCTTTTTAACCTGGGGATGGCTTGGAGCTGCATGGCCATGCCTCTACCTGAGGAGGGGTGGGTCAAGGGTCTGACAACAGGTCCTATGTGACAAACCTTACATGACAGACCTCAGATGACAGACCTCTCTACAGGAGGCTGAGGGGGGTTGTACTTGACAGGAGACAAAAGGCCTCCTGGGAGCACTGGGAAAATGTTTTCTGGTCCCTTGTGTGTTGCCCCACTGGGTCACTCGAGTTAAGCCTGTGCTCGACCAGGTGCCAGAATGCCTGTCACAGACCACTGCCCCACATTACTCCTCATGATACTTATAAGGAATAGAAATAAACAAATACATATATCTGATAATTTATGTGACAGTAAGTTTAGAAATAATAGACAAAGCTGTATGGCTACCTGTTGGTAGTGGCATGACCTGAATGAAGAGAGTGGGCAAATTAGAAAATTAGCTGGGAGAAATAATACTTTGCAGACCATAACTTTTTATGTTGTAGTTTTTTCAAAACATGGTAGTTTATCATACTCAAATTTACATACAAGGATATAGAAGATTACAAAAAAAGGGCCCCAAAAGGTGAAATTAATTATAAGTTGATAAGAGAATCAAATATTAGTAGTGGAAAAAAATTGAATCCAAGTAACTGGGAAGAAACATCTCAACTGCTGATTGTAAAGCAAAAGAAAGAAACATAAACTCATACACACATTGTAAAATAATCCATTCTGATTTAAACATTTATCTTTAAGGTTTCTGACTTAGAACTCTATGTGTAAAGAAATAAATATTTGTAAATTCTAAGGTCTTCGTTTTTCATGTTCAATGAGTTTAAAATTAAGGAGGTTTACAAAGAGCATGTTAATCTGCAATGCTAGAATGTCACATAGTGTCATATGTCATATAGTTTTGTAATTAGAAGGCAACCATGCTAATTGCCTTTTGTTACTGTCATTTCTAGATCATCTTCATGGAAATAACTAGAGAAATCTATCTCTATGTAAACACATCTACATATTGGTCTTGTTTGTTCACTAGAAAAAAAAACAGGAAGATCATATTGCTAAATACGCCACACATTTTTATTATAGAACAGAAAGAAATTAGGCTGGAACTAAGTCATAAAGTTCCTTCCTTTTAGCTAATGTTGATAGTCAGGAAGTCCTACTGAGTTAGCTGGGCAGAGGGAAGCCATTGACACTTCTATCCAGCATTGGACCCTGAATGTTACAATAACAACTTACCAGTCAAAATATACCATCATGTCATAGTGACATGATGTTTTGGGTAATGATCCTCTATTTTATAATTGAATTTGAGACATGTTTTAATTTCTATAAAAGGAAATATATACCTGATATAATTAAGGTTATCAGAGCTTATGGTTAGAAAGGTCTTATGCCCGAGGTGGCAACTTACCACAGGTGGTTTTGATGAATAGACATTCAGTCAAAATGATTTCTGTTTATATACAATAGACTAGTATTGTTTTCAATATTGGTCAAAGAAATAACTTTTTGTAATGATCAGTATATGAAGCAAAGACTCATAACTGTAAAAAGTGTTAGAGAGTACTTAAGCCTAAATCATGTATTCATATAATCTCTCCAAGACCCAGGAAAGATTATGGAAGAGGTAACAAGAAGATTACAAGAGTCAGACGATAGGGAGACATACTATGAAGCCCTGATCTCTGGATATGGCATGCATGTTGCTTTTATGAACTCACTGCATCTGGGGCAACATGCACAAGACATGCACTGAAAATGAAAAGCAATATTCATGTTAGTGGGAAGCTGATTATTTTGAAAGAAAAGGAGGCAGGAGTGGGAGGGTGGGCGGGGGAGTACCCTCTTAATGGCAAATGGGAGGGGTGGGTTGCAGAGGGGAGACCGGGAAGGGGACAACATTTGAAATGTAAATAAATAAAATAATCAATAAAAAAGAAAAGGAGGGTCAGAAATAATTGGAGAGGAATAGGGAGGGTAATAGGAGCTAAATATGAACAGAGAATATTATATGTGTAATGGAAATTTTCAATTTTTTAAAAATTGGATGCATCATAGAATAATGACCAATTTCAAAGTTGGAGCACAGAAAAAAATATTCCAGTGATAATGGACTATCCAGTGATCAGCAAAATTAAAAAGTGATAAAAAGGGAAAGGGGGGGTCTTATCAATAACATTGAAATCAATGTATAATAATAGGAGTATCTGGGCAATTTGAGCAAATTGATAATGATGCTATTGAACCATATCCATAAAGTAAAATATTTATCAACAATCTTTTTCAAAGATTTATTTTATTGGTGTGTGCTTGAGTGTAGATGACTACATCATGTAAGTATAGGTACCTACAAAGTCCAGAAGACAGCACTGTATCCTCTCACATTGTAGTTATAGGCAGTTGCAAGCCACCTGTTATGGATACTAGAAACCAAATATAGGTCCTCTAAAAGAAAGGTATGTGGTCTTAACTAATAAACTATCTCTATAACCATTCAATGAGAAATCTTGTTAAGACACATGGACATGGACAGAAAACAAATGTGTATTTCTTCTTTACTGTGTTCTTAGCTAGAACTATAGAACATGTGTTGAATAGAGAAAGTCATCTAACTGTCCCTAGAGCCATAATTATCACAAACAAGGATCGATAATGAGTGCTAAATCATCAAATCAATGCTGAATTGGGTGAAAACAAACAGAACAACCAGAAGTTTTACTATAAAGACAAAATGGCTGACCCCTGTGGTTGAATTAAGGAAAAGCTGGGAGAAGCTGAGGAGGGTGACCCTGTAGGATAACCAGCAGTCTCAATTAATCTGGACTCCAGAGATCTCTCAGACACTGGACCACCAACCAGGCAGCATACACCAGCTGATATGAGGCCCCAACACACATATATCAGAGGACTGTCTGTCGGGTCTGGGTTCAGTCAGAGAAGATGCACCTAACCCTCAAGAGACAGGAGGCCCCAGGAGTTTTAGAGTTCTGGTTGGGTGGGGGATGGGGACATCCTTGTGGAGACAGGGTGTGGGAAGGAGGTATAGTATGTGGAACAGTCAGATGGTGGGCGGGGGGGATAACATCTGGAGTGTAAATAAGTAAATAAATATTTATTTTTGAAAAATCATTAAGTTGTGTGGGGTCAGCTCAGTTGATGAAGCATTTGACTTATGAGCAATAAAAGCTAAGTCAGTCTGCAGAACACATATGCAGAACACATATGTTAAGTCATCTTTTTGTAATCCCACCACTGGGAAGGAAGAGGCAGGAGAATTCACTAGCTAGTCAACAGAGCTTAACAAGAAAGTTCCAGGTAAGGAGACATTGAGACATTGTCTCAAAGGAGATGGCATTCCTAAGAATAGCACATGATGATGCCCTCTAGCTTACACACACACACGCACACACACACACACACACACACACACACACACAGAGAGAGAGAGAGAGACAGACAGACAGAGAGACAGAGACAGAGAGACAGAG
The DNA here is from genome assembly GCA_019843965.1 of Rhynchomys soricoides. Classification (NCBI taxonomy): domain Eukaryota; kingdom Metazoa; phylum Chordata; class Mammalia; order Rodentia; family Muridae; genus Rhynchomys; species Rhynchomys soricoides. The sequence continues at coordinate 465,757 of JADRCH010000216.1, forward strand.
AGACAGAGGCAGAGACAAAGATCATCAAAGTTAACTTAATCATTCATTCACATTAATAATGATATAATGAGAAGATACCACATTTGTACTGGATGACTTGCAGACATGGAATCAGAAGTTGTAAAATAACTCTTCTGTGATATCATACCATGCATGATAAAGAAAGCTTGTAGAGATGTTCTGGGTTGAAGGAGGTAAAGGAGACACAACAAATAAATGAAACTCAGGCTTATGACCCAATTAGCCAGTGCTCTTGGGACAATTGTCAAAAGCCGAATGTGAGCTATGGTGTACTTTATAGTGTTCCTCCTTCTTTGATAACTGTACTACTGTGGTTATTAAATGTATTAAGTTCAGAAAGGAAAGGAAATTACAACAGATAAACAGCATGTCAATGTGCTTTGCTCTATGAATGAAAAGCTTTAAAAAGAAAAAGTTACCATGATGTAGACATCAATGAGATGCACCACTTGTAATGTAGCAAAATAGTAATTACATGCCTTTTCCTAGTCACATGAACGTATAAAATGGTAGTGAGACAGTCCAAATTGAAGCTTCATACACTTCATTCCATACCACAAAAACCTGACTGATCTAATCAGTTCATTCATATGTCACGTGTATAGTGTAGAATTCTGTCCCCTCTGTCATCTCTTTTTTATTCATACCCGTAAAGTAAAGGGGTTCCATTCTGGCCTTTAGTTTTTAGTAGGTGAGGGCATTTGTACTTCTGGTGCTATTATTCTGATTACATTTAAAGTATTAGAGAAAGAAAACTAGAGGTATATTTCTAGATAAATTTCACCCTCCTGTAACTCAGAGATAATACATAGATAAGCGGGCTGGCATTTAGAACAATCCAAAACAATATTAGCTGGCACTTGTGTGACCACTGCTATCATCATCAACATCACTGCTGTTTCTGATATTTAACAAAGACAACTCAGTAGGCATATCTGAGTTTTCCTTTAAACTATTCAACCCAACTCACATTTCAGGCACTAAGTGATTTAATGCAAGCAAATAGAAGAGAAGCACTAAACTATTAAAAACTTAAAGACCGTAGCATTCCAGCATGGACATTGGCCTCCATAATGTGGCAGCCAATGGTCTCTATTGCTCTCCCACTGGATGACCTTTGAGGAGGCAGTGATTTTTAAGTCCTCTTGTTCTGCTTCATATTCTGCTTTGTGTTTGGCACATAAAATCATCTGAAGTAATCATCACCCATGAATGTCAGTGCCACTGCGACATTCTCTTTATACACTTGGTTTGTGTCATAGAAAAGGCAGAGTTTAGACATTTCACTAAAGCATGAAAGATGTTCATATGAAATGCATATTAAACATCTCCAACGTGTCTACAGAAAGCTCAGTATCAGGATAAACTACAGAGTCAGAATTGCAAAGCGCTTTTGAAGACATTGTAGAAAATTTACATTCAATGTGTTTATAAGAATGTTAGTTACTCTGAACAAGATGAGTAAAACTTCAATTTGCACTTCTGTGGATGTGTTAGTCTAGAATTATTCCCATGTGAGAAAGTTACAAAGGCTGGAGTATGGGAAGAGAGTTAGTTATAAAATGGCATCTGAATTATTTCTCAGTATAACAAGCTCAAGAAGACAGTAATTCTTTAAGAGAACAAAATAAAAAATAAAACAAAAGACCAGGCCTCTGAGCACCTAAGTTTATTGAGAAAGTGTGCATTTAATTCGTCACATTTCAAGGCTGCATTTCAAACGCATAACTATAGAACTATAATTATAATCAATAATAAGGTTTTGAATCTATTGTGTGTTTTTTCTCAATTCATTCTTTTATATTAGAAAAATCTAAAAGGGAAACCAATTCATGGCAGCATAATCATAAAAAAATTAGCTTTGGGAACAATGAGAAGAAAAAAAATATTTTAATATTCTGATCCACTTTATCTCATTCTGAATCATAAAAGAAAGTAATGTTCTCAGTTTAAATTGAATAGATTCTCTAGAGACACCTGATCACATTCCCATAGCTTTGTTTCGGTGGGGACAAAGACTAGAAATTAAGAATAATGTAGGAGACCTCTGCCTGGGCCACCAGGGTTCCATAACCAAACAGCTCTTGGAGAAAGCAAGCTTCCCAGGAGTGTGGGCAAGCCTGTCTGCTCAGAGGGACCCAACTGGAATACCCAGGACATGGGGACTGAGGAACAAGGTTCTGGTTTCTTTCCCTGGCTGGAGACAAGATCCTGTGATACAGGGCTCCATACTCAAATAGTGCCAGGAGAGAGCTGATATACCAGAAGTGCTGACACACTTTTAAGCACAGGCAAGACCACCACTTCTTTTCAAATTCACTGGACCAAGAAGGACCCTTGTAGAGCCATCAGGAAACAGGAAACAAGGGAGAGCTGGGGTTAGATCTTTTTTGTTTCTGTCTGCACTTCAGACCTAACTCTGTACCACAGCTGTCCAAAACCAAATTCCTCTCTGAGAGAACTAGTCTTCAAGGAATATTGACACCTAGGCTTGCAGGAAAGACAAGCCACAGTCAAAAAGAGTAAAATCAGCTAACAAGAGAGATAACCAGATGGTGAAAGGCAAGGGCAAGAACACAAGGAACAGAAACCAAGGCTACTTGGCATCTTCAGAACCCAGGTCTCCCACCACAGCAAGCCCTGGATGCCCTAACATACCAGAAAAGGAAGACTCAGACTTAAAATCGTATCTCATGAGGATGATGAAGATTTTAAGAAGGAAATAAGCAACTCTCTTAAAGAAATACAAGAGAACACAGCTAAACAACTAGAAGCCCTTAAAGAGGACACACACTCACACACATACACACACATACACAAACACACACACATAAAACCATTAAAGAATTACAGGAAAAAAAATCAAATGGGCAGAATTACAGGAAAACACAATCAAACAAATGAACAAAACCATTCAGGAATTAAAAACAGAAATAGAAACAATAAAGAAATCACAAAGGGAGACAACACTGGAGTTAGAGAATATAGGAAAGTAATCAGGACTCATAGACGCAAACATCACCAACAGAATATAAGAGATAGAAGAGAGAATCTCAGGTGCGGAAGATACCATAGAAAACATGGACACAACAGTCAAAGTAAACAGAAAATGCAAAAAGCTCCTAACCCAAAACATCCAGGATATCCAGGATACAATGAGAAGACAAAATGTGAAGACAATAGGTATAGAAGAGAGTGAAGACTCCCAACTTAAAGGACCAGTAAATATCTTCAACAAAATTATAGAAGAAAACTTCCCTAACCGAAAGAAAGAGATGAACAGAAATATACAAGAAACCTACAGAACTCCAAATAGACTGGACCAGAAAAGAAATTCTTCCTGTCACATTATAGTCAAAACACCAAATACACAAAATAAGGAAAAAATATTAAAAGCAGTAAGGGAAAAATAGCAAGTAACATATGAAGGCAACCTATTAGAATTACCACAGACTTCTCACCGAAGACTATGAAAGCTAGAAGATCCTGGGCAGATCTCATACAGACTCTAAAAGAACACAAATGCCAATCCAGGCTGCTGTACCCAGCAAAACACTCAATAATCATAGATGGTGAAACCAAAATATTCTATGACAAATTCAAATTTGCACAGTATGTTTCCACAAACCCAACCCTACAAAGAATTATAGATGGAAAACGCCAAGAAAGTAATCTTTCAACAAACCCAAAAGAAGATAGCCACACAAACATATAAACAACACCGAAAACAACAGGAAGCAACAATCACTATTCTTTAATATCTCTTAACATCAATGTACTCAATTCCCCAATAAAAAAATGTAGACTGACAGACTGGATCCATAAACAGGAACCAGCATTTTGTTGCATCCAGGAAACACACGTCCGTGTTAAAGACAAACACAACCTTAGAGTAAAGGGCAGAAAAAAATTTTCCAGGCAAATGGCCACAAGAAACAGGCTGGAGTAGCCATTCTAATATCGGATAAAATCAACTTTCAACCAAAAGTCATCATAAAAGATAAGGAAGGACACTTCATACTCATCAAAGGAAAAATCTACCAAGAAGAAATCTCAATTCTGAACATCTATGCCCTGAATGCAAGGGCTCCCACATTCATAAAAGAAACTTTACTAAACCTCATGGCATACATTGCACCTCACACAATAATAGTGGGAGACTTCAATCCCCCACTATCATCAATTGACAGATCGTGGAAATACAAACTAAACAAAGACACAGAGAAATTAACAAATGTTATGAACCAAATGGATTTAACAGATGTTTATAGAACATTTCATCCTAAATCAAAAGAATGTACCTTCTTCTCAGCACCTCATGGTGCCTTCTCCAAAACTGATCATAAAATTGGTCACAAAATAAACCTCAACAGATATAAGAAGATTGAAATAATCCCATGCCTCCTGTCAGATCACTACGGATTAAGGATGGTTTAAAATGGCAACAACAACAACAGAAAGCCCACAGACACATGGAAGCTGAACAATGCTCAACTCAATGATAACTTGGTCAAGGAAGAAAGAAAGAAAGAAATTAAAGACTTCCTAAAATTTAATGAAAATGAAAGTACAACATACCCAAACCTATGAGACACAAGGAAAGCAGTGTTAGGAGGAAAACTCATAGCTCTAAATGTCTCCAAAAAGAAACTGGAGAGAGCATATACTAGCAGCTTAATAGTATACCTGAAAGCTCTAGAACAAAAAGAAGCTAATACATCCAAGAGGAGCAGAAGGCAGGAAATAATCAAATTAAGGGCTGAAATCAACCAAGTAGAAACCAAAAGAACTATACAAAGAATCAACAAAACCAGGAGCAGGTTCTTTGAAAAATCAACAAGGTAGATAAACCTTTAGCCAGACTAATCAGAGGGCACAGAGACAGTATCAAAATTACAAAATTAGAAATGAAAAGGGAGATATAATAACAGATTCTGAGGAAATTAAAAAAATCATCAGATCCTACTACAAAAGCCTATATGCAACAAAATTGGAAAGTCTGGATGAAATGGACAAGTTTCTAGACAGATACCAAATACCAAAGTTAAATCAAGATCAGATAAATCATGTAAACAGTCCCATAACCCCAAAAGAAATAGAAACAGTCATTATAAGTCTCCCCAACCAAAAAAAACCTAGGACCAGATGAATTCAGTGCAGAATTCTATCAGACCTTCAAGGAAGACCTAATACCAATACTCTTCAATCTATTCCACAAAATAGAAACAGAAAGAACACTACTCAATTCATTCTATGAGGCCACAGTTACACTGATACAAAAACCTCACAAAGACTCAACTATAAAAGAAAACTTCAGACCAATTTTCCTTATCAATATTGATGCAAAAACATGCAATAAAATTCTCACAAACCGAATCCAAGACCACATCAAAATGATCATTCACCATGATCAAGTAGGCTTCATCCCAGGGATGCAGGGATGGATCAACACCTGGAAATTCATCAATGTAATCCACCACATAAACAAACTCAAAGAAAAAAAGCACATGTTTATTATGTTAGATGCTGAAAAAGCATTTGACAAAATTCAACATCCCATCATGATAAAAGTCTTGGAAAGATCAAGAATTCAAGGACGATACCTAAACATAGTAAAAGCAATATATAGCAAACCAGTGGCCAACATCAAACTAAATGGAAAGAAACTGAAAGCAATCCCACTAAAATCAGGGACTAGGCAAGGCTGCCCTCTCTCTCCCCATCTATTCAATATAGTACTGGAAGTTCTAGCTAGAGCAATTAGACAACAAAAGGAGGTCAAAGGGATACAAATTGGAAAGGAAGAAATCAAAATATCACTATTTGTAGATGATATGATGGTATACTTAAGTGACCTGAAAAACTCCACCAGAGATCTGCTGATAAACACCTTCAGCAAAGTAGCCGGATACAAAATTAACTCAAGCAAATCAGTAGCCTTCCTATACTCAAAAGATAAACAGGCTGAGAAAGAAATTAGGGAAATGATACCCTTCACAATTGTCACAAACTATATAAAATATCTCGGTGTGACTCTTACCAAACAAGTGTAAGATCTGTATGACAAAAATGTCAGGGCAGTGGTGGAGCACACCTTTAATCCCAGCACTTGGGAGGCAGAGGCAGGTGGACTTATGAGTTCCAGGCCAGCCTAGTCTACAGAATGAGTTCCAGGACAGCCAGGGCTACACAGAGGAACCATGTCTTGAAAAACAAAAAAACAAAAACAAACAAACAAACAAAAACAAAAAAGGAACTTCAAGTCTCTGAAGAAAGAAATCGAAGAACTCAGAAGATGGAAAGATCTCCCATGCTCATGGATAGGCAGGATTAACATAGTTAAAATGGCCAACCTGCAGAAAGGAATCTACTTATTCAGTGCAATCCTCATCAAAATCCCAACTCAATTCTTCATGGACTTAGACAGAAAAATTCTCAAATTCGTATGGTATAACAAAAAACCCAGGATAGCAAAAATTATTCTCAACAATAAAAGGACTTCTGGGAATCAGCCTTGCTGACCTCAAGCTGTACTACAGAGCAGTAGTGATAAAAACTGCATGGTATTGATACAATGACAGGCAGGTAGATCAATGGAATAGAATTGAGGACCCAGAAATGAGCCCACATACTTATGGTCACTTGATCTTTGACAAAGGAGCTAAAACCATCCAGTGGAAAAAAAAGACAGCATCTTCAACAAATAGTGCTGATTCAACTGGAGGTCTACATGTAGAATATTGTGAATTGATCCATTCCTATCTCCCTGTACAAAGCTCAAGTCCAAGTGGATCAAGGACCTCCACATAAAACCAGATACACTGAATCTAATAGAAGAAAAAGTGGGGAAAAGTCTTGAACACATGGGCACAGGGAAAAGTTCCTGAACAGAACACCAATGGCTTATGAACTAAGATCAAGAATCGATAAATGGGACCTCGTGAAATTACAAAGCTTCTGTAAGGCACTGGACACTGTAAATAGGACAAAACGGCAGCCAACCGATTGAGATAAGATCTTGACTAATTCTACGTCTGATACAGGGCTAATATCCAATGTATACAAAGAACTCAAGAAGGTAGACTCCAGAGATCCAAATAACCTTATGAAAAAAATGGGGAAGAGAGCTAAACAGAGAATTCTCAACTAAGGAAACTCGAATGGATGAGAAGCACCTAAAGAAAGGTTCAACATCCTTAGTCATCAGAGAAATGCAAATCAAAACTACCCTGAGATTCTACTTCATACCATTCAGAATGGCTAAAATCAAAAACTCAGGCGACAAAAGATGCTGGGGAGGATATGGAAAAAGCGAAACACTCCTCCATTGCTGGTGGGAATGCAAGCTGATACAACCTCTCTGGAAATCAGTTTGGCGGACCCTCAGAAAAATGAACATAATACTACCTGAGGACCCAGCTATTCCACTCCTGGGCATATACCCAGAAGATGCTCCAATATATAATAAAGACACATGTTCCACTATGTTCATAGCAGCCATATTTATAATAGCCAGAAACTGGAAACAACCCAGATGTCCCTCAACAGAGGAATGAATACAGAAAATGTGGTCTGTTTACACAATGGGATACTACTCACCTATTAAAAACAATGACTTCATGAAATTCACAGGCAAATGGATGGAACTTGAAAATGTCATCCTGAGTGAAGTAATGCAGTCACAAAAGAATGAACATTGAGGGTAAGTACTCACTGTTAAGTGGTTATTAGCCCAAAAGTTTGGAATACCCAAGAGTCACTTCACAGCAATCATTGGGCTGAGCTTGAGGTTACAGATGGAGGAGTTGGAGAAGGGACTGAAGGAGCTGAGGGAATGTGCAGCCCCAGGGAGGCAGCAACAGTGGCAACTGGCCTGACCCCCTGATACTCTTGGAGACTGATCCACCAACCAAAGAATACACATGGAGGGACCCATCGTGGTGGCTACATATGCAGCAGAGGAGGGTCTTGTTAGCCATCAGGGGGAGGAGAGGCCCTTGGGCCTGAGGGTGTTAGATGCAGTAGTAAAGGAGAATGCCAGGGAGGGAAGATGAGAGTGGGTGGGTAGGTGGGAGAATACCCCCATAGTGGCAGGGGAAGCGGGAGGGAATAAGGAGGTCCAAAGGGGAGATCTGGAAAGGGGGAAATATTTGAAATGTAAATAAAATATGAAAAAAAATAAAAGAATAATGTGTTTAGTTCATAGTAAGGACAGAGTTTTATTCACCATTAATTGAGCAAACATTTTGTAAAACCCTACTTGAAAAGTTACGGGAAAATAGGAAAGGACAGGGAAATAAAATGTGCTATAACCAAGTTTATTACATGATTAGTATTGTTGATTAAACTCACATAATACATGGGAATACATGTACGAAGTGACACAAGATACAAAGAGTGATAGGCTCACACAAGAGCTGAAGGTTGAGAGACTAGGCATTTGGCAGGAATCAGTCATTTTGCCTTAACTTACTAATGAGCTGGAAAGGCTGAATTCTCTGCCCTGTATTTCATCAATCAGATGATGAAGGAAGACTTCTCCTTAAAAGTTCCTTCTGTGAAAATTGTACACCTTGCTATAGTTGAAGGAGAACAATTAATTCATTCTTTGTCTTTTTGTAGGTGTTAATTTTGGGTTTAAGGGTTCTCACACTTATTTGAGAGACTGCTTTAAGGAACCATTCATATAGAATTTGCCATATGTTTTAAACTCTACACACGTATTTGTTAAAATATTTTTAGAATGTGAAATTATTTTAAAATAAAATAAAACTTCATAAAAGTACCAAAATTATTAAAATAATAAGGCACATTTAATAATAACTGACTGACCCAACAATTCTTTCCCTGACAGTTAGAAGCAATATAGGAATTCTGAGGTTTGTGGATCCATTCTCTCAAAATTCCTATTAGAATTGTATTCACAAACAGTTCAAAAGGAAGGCTTACCTAGTCTCTAAGTCAGCTGGTAGTGAAGCTTATCTTCCCTCTACCATCTTCATATTTCTAAGACCAGGAGCCATAGAACAAAGGTAAATCACAATATGATCTCTGGTTCAAAATGCTCAATGGACTTGATATCATTAGAGACACTTCCTCAGCCATGTTCATTGCTAATATATTCACAAGAATTAGGAAATAGAAACAATCTAAAGGTTCTTTGGCTGATGAATGGATGATGAAAAGGTGGTGCATATAAACAAAGGAATTCTATTCAGCTGAAAGAAAAACAAAAACATGAGATTGGGGGCTAAGCAGATATAAAATAGTAACAGAGATTTATTAAGATGAACTCTGCATGTTCTCTTTATTTGTTGATCCTTATTCAGAATCTTTATATTTGAGTACATAAACTTGAAGCAAGTGCAGAAGCGGCCAGGGAAGTAGAAAATGATCATTGGGAGCAGACTAGAGGTGCCCTGGAAGCAGAGATAGTAGGACACAAGATTCTTTTAAAGGGAAATTATGGAAACATTTTTACTGGGGAGGGAGGGCAATATAGAGGGAAAAGAACAGATAAATAGCAAGTGTCATTGAAAAAGCCATAAAAGAAACTGTACTGTTTTATAAGCGTATTGATAATAACTTCTCCCTCTCTCTCTCTCTCTCTCTCTCTCTCTCTCTCTCTCTCTCTCTCTC
>JADRCH010000216.1:475426-546463 GCA_019843965.1 Rhynchomys soricoides
CTCTCTCTCTCTCTCTCTCTCTCTCTCTCTCTCTCTCTCTCTCTCTCTCTGTGTGTGTGTGTGTGTGTGTGTGTGTGTTGTGTTTGTGTGTGTGTTTGTATGTTTAAATAGAATAATAATATTATGCGAGATGACAATGCTCCCCTCCTGATTGGTCCATAGACATCTAACAAAATGGACAAATATGGGAAGCCTGCTTTCAATTTGGTCAGGAGAGCCCCCAAATAAAACAGGTTATTGACATTGCTCTTGGCTGTCACCCATAATTTGAAAGTATAGCCCTATTTCTGAAGAAAGTAAAAACTTTGTACATAAGACTTCAAGGAACTGAAGTAGAACTGGCCTAGAAATCTTCCATTTGAGGAACAGAAGTAGCTATGTTTGGTGCCAAGTAAGAAACGCAAAAGTCCTAGCCATATGTAAATCCTATGGAGCACAATGACCTGCCCAGCAAGATTGTCCCTAGTGGTTCAATAGTGATAATTATCTTGGTGGTTACCAACAGATGTCTAATTAGACCCAAGCCCACTTAATGAGAGGATACTATTAACCCAGCCAACTCATACATAAGGGGTTCATAGAACCTAGAGAATATTCTAGTGCCTTATTTTTAAGCCAATATCATTTCTAACTATATTCTAAACATTTATCATTACACCAACAAATGATGTAGTTCACATCCCTCATTAAAGTAGCTTCTTTTGCAACATATTGAGTGAGACAATTACAGAGACCTACAACTAATCAAAAATGCAAAAAAAAGGGACTGTGGTGTACTCAACCCTATCTGGTACTTATATAATGTAACACCTTCACCTAATGTTCAAGTAAAATTGTGGAAGAGGCAATGCAAAAATTAAAAAAGCCAAATGACTAGGCTGTGCAATGATGACTTTTCGACATGACAGGAAGACTGCAGGCATATAATCTCTAGGATACTACTGCCTAAACACCTGCATGACTAGTTGACATGCCAACATAGGTATGGGGAATTTTGCAGTGTCCCACTCCTAGATAAAGAGCTACAGGCAATCAATGGCTGCTCAGTGGAAGAATCGGTTCTCTCTAGAGATGAACAAATTGATACCTCACTCAGTCACACCCAAGTGGTCATCCTTGAACTGTGTACAGAAAAGCAACATAAAGGGCCTCAGTAGGACACATATGGGCATACATGCTTACACACACACACACACATACACACACACACACACACACACACACACAAATGCTTGAAAAAGTACTATACAATTTCACTTAATGAGAAATTCTCAGGTAAAGAGGCTCACTATCACTGTAATAGCTCCAGAGTTTTCAGTGTCTTCTCTGTCCTCCATAGGCTCTGTGTTCTCCACCCTCCCCTTGAGGATTCTAGTTCTTTTCCTTGGATAGTCATGCCACACTAACATTTCTCCAGAGCCAATCCAGACTGGCATATGTTCTTATAACAGTTGTATTAAACAACATTCATGTCCAATGTGTTAAGTATAGCTGTTTTCATATTGTAGTAGCAAAAATGTATATCTGCAATAAAGATAGTACTTTAAATGGCTCAGGACTTTTTAAATATTTATCAATGTCTATATGCACCATCTGGAGACTACCCCACCTGGAAATCCATCCTGTCTACAGACATGAAACCCTGACACTGTTTCTGTTGCCAAGAGGTACTTGCTGAGAGGAACCTGGTGTGGCTGTTTCCTGGGAGGTTTTGCCAGCACCTGACCATTGTAGATGTGGATGCTCACAGCCAACCATCAGACTGAGCTCAGTGACCCCGATGGGGGAGCTGGTGAAAGGACTGGAGGAGGAGATGGGAATTGCAACCCCATAGGAAGAACAAAGTCACCTGGCTGGACCACCTAGTGCTCCCAGGGACTAGACCACCAACCAAGGAGAGTACAAGGAGGGATCCATAGTTTCAGATACATATGTAGCAGAGGATGACCTTGTCTGACAACAATGGGAGGAGAAGCCCTTGGGCCAGTGGAGGTTTGATGCCCTAGCATAGGAGGATGTTGGAGTGGAGGGGCAGGAGTAGGTGGATAGGTGGGGGGACACCCTCATAGAGGCAAAGGGGAGGGGAGGGAGGGTGGGATGGGGGTTGTGGAGAGGTAACCAGGAAGGGGGATATCATTTGAGATGTAAACAAATGCAACAATTAATAAAAAATTAGTAAAAATATGTATTTACTAAATGGATTTTGCGAACAAAGTTTGGGAAATACCGCATGGAAGAACACTATAAATTTAGTAGATCAATACTTATGTTGAATACATACACAAAAATTAATTGTGGTCCCTACAGGCCAGGTATTAGTTTTCCCTTCTAATAGTTTGACAATAGCTCTGCATATTTTCAGGCAAAACAAAGGGTTGTTGGCTACTATTTTGCTTCCCTTTCAAGGGTCTTTGAGTTTTCCTTTCAGTTCTACTACACTGAATTATTGGTAACATCAAGAGTCTGAACACTGGGTTATATATTACCTTTTAAGGGGGTTTCAAAGAAAGGACCAGGAGTTAGAAATATGTCTACTTAAAGGAATTCCATATGTGAGCAGAGAGGAAATGAACCCTAGAGTCACACCTGATGAGAAAAGCTATTATCAAAGAACAAAGGCTGGGATTTAGAAGTCACACTGGATATAGCACACTGGTAAAATGAGACAGGGGGAAATTGATTCCTAAGGCTCTTACAAGATTTCAGTTCACCATGTCTCTCCTGCCAATAGACTAGTCTATGCAAAGAATAATAGTAAAGGCAAAGATAAGAATGAGAACATAATACAATGGCCATTTATTCAGCAATATTTGGCAACTTTTCTTCATCCTAAAGACTACTGACTCAGCTACAGGACAATTTTTAAAAACTGAATTCCTCTTAATAAGCCTTAATTGAATGCACAAACTGGAAGAATCAGACTTAGTGTTGCTGTTTCAAGAAAGTTCTGAGAGAAATATGCCTGAAACTATGATGGTTTCACTGAGAAGAAATTGTGTGTGTGTGTGTGTATGTGTGTGTATGTGTGTAGTACAATAATTGTATATATCTATTATATATCATATAATAGATATACTATATATAATATACTAGATATATAATATAAAAGATACACTATATTATATAAAATATATAATATGTAATCTATTATAGATGAATAGCTGCTCAGTAGAATTGTATATCAAAATTACAACACTAACAATCTTAAGTAAAAATGTATAGATCTCCCTTAAAGAGGGAAGTAAAATGAAGGAAGCTTAGGATTTCCCTTTGGTTTTCTTCTGGTTTACAATTTGTTTTATATAAATATCCATATACTTAGACATATATTAAAATATGTACATATGTATGTGTATATATATAACCATATATATGTATGATCAGTTCTGTATGAAGCTATTAACTTAAATATAATCAGATTGAAGACATAGATACTTTGTTGTTGCACATTTCTGGTGAATGTTCTTAATTTAGGAGCTAATCAGTTTTATTGGAATCCCAATGTGCACATTGATTATATTTATCAGAAATTACTGTCCATCACTTTGAGAAAACAGGTCGCTAAAGCTGTGTATATTTGAATATGAAAGGAAACTAGAAAATGTTTGTTTCTTTGAATGAAAACAGTACAACCTTTATACTGCAATGTTACATTTGTATGAGTACCCTTTGTTTCATTCCTGTAATTGGATGCAAAGAAGATAATGAAGTTTATTGAGATGATTTTTCTACTAACTTGCTTCTCCTAACACACAACTTTTGTTCACTGCAGATGTGTTGCATTGTCTATGTGTAAGTAGCCACTACAACATTGATATCCGGGAATCCAGGAGCCCACAATAGGGCACTGGAAATCAAAAAATTAGAGTAATACCTGACCAGGAAAAGAAAAGATACATACATATAACCCCTGGTTAGCTCTGTCATCTTGGGTCATTCTAATGACTTTGTAAAGAAGGTAACCTCTGATAAAAAGGGCTAGTGGCAATCCCCTCAGTGGCATATTTCTTTGTGTCCCTCCAAATGCCAGTCACATCTAGATTCTACAGGCTTTAAAAAATGGCTTTTGAGTTCTTTGTATACATTGGATATTAGCCCTCTATCAGATGTAGGGTTGGTGAAGATCTTTTCCCAACCTGTGGGTTACAGTTTTGTCCTATTGACATTGTCCTTTGCCTTACAGAACCTTTGCAATTTCATGAGGTCCCATTTGTCAATTGTTGATCTTAGAGCATAAGCCGTTGGTGTTCTGTTCAGGAAATTTTCCTCTGTGCCAATATGTTTGAGGTTCTTTCCCACTTTCTCTTCTATTTTGGTTTATCTGGTTTTAGGTGGAAGACCTTGATCCATTTGAACTTGGGTTTTGTACAGGGAGATAAGAATGGATCAATTTGCATTCTTCTACATGCCACCTGCCAGTTGAACCAGCACCATTTGTTGAAAATGTTGCCTTTATGTCCACTGGATGGCTTTGGTTTCTTTGTCAAAGATCAAGAGACCATAGGTGTGTGGGTTTCTGGGTCTTCAATTCTAATCTATCGATCTACCTGCTTGGCTCTGTACTAATACCATGCAGTTTTTATCACTATTGCTCTGTAGTGCAGCTTGAGGTCAGGGATGGTGATTGCCTGAGTTCTTTTATTGTTGAGAATGATTTTCGATATCCTGGGTTTTTTGTTATTCCAGATGAATTCAAGAATTGCTTTTTCTATCTCTGTGAAAAATTGAGTTGGAATTTTAATTGGGATTCCATTGAATCTGTAGATTGATTTTGGTAAAATGGCCATTTTACTATGTCAATCTTGCCCATCCATGAGCATGGGAGATCTTTCCATCTTCTGAGGTTTTCTTCGATTTCTTTCTTCAGGGACTTGAAGTTCTTGTCATACAGATCTTTTACTTGTTTGGTTAGAGTCCCACTAAGATACTTTATAATGTTTGTGACAATCGTGAAGGGTGTCATTTCCCTAATTTCTTTCTCAGCCTGTTTATCCTTTGAGTAGAGGAAGGCTACTGATTTGTTTGAGTTAATTTTATATCTGGCCATTTTGCTGAAGTTGTTTATCAGCTCTACAAGTTCTCTGGTGTAGTTTTGGGGGATGCTTATGTAAGCTATCCTATCATCAGCAAATAGTGATATTTTGACTTCTTCCTTTCCAATTTGTATCCCTTTGACCTCGTTTTATTGCCTTATTGCTCTGGTTAAAACTTTATTGAAAACATAGGGAGAGAGTGGGCAGCCTTGTCTTGTTCCTAATTTTAGTGGGATTGTTTCAAGTTTTTTTCCACTTAATTTGATATTGACTGATGGTTTGCTGTATATTGCTTTTATTATGTTTGTGTATGGTCTTTGAATTCCTGGTCTCTCCAATACTTGTAAGATGAAGGAGTGTTGTATTTTGTCAACAGCTTTTTTAACATCTAACGAGATGATCCAGAAAACCAAATAACTCATTAAAAATGGGATACAGAACCCATGGCTCCGGACCCGTATGTGCCAGAGGATGGACTTGTTGGACATCAGTGGGAGGAGAGGCTCTTGGGCCTGGGGGTGTTCAATGCTCCAGTGTAGGGGAATGCCAGGGAGGGAAGACAGGAGTAAGTGGGTAGGTGGGGGAGTACCCTCATAGAGGAAGAGGGAGGGGGAATGGGATAAAGGGTTTCCAAAGGGGAGACCTGGAAAGAGGAAAACATATGAAATGCAAATAAAGAAAATATCCAATTAAAAAAAGAAGCAAAAAAGAAAAAAAAGAAAGAAAGAACATGCATACAGAAAAAATTGAGGTACAGAGCAAAACAGAATTCTCAACTGAGGAAACTCGAAGGGCTGAGAAGCACTTAATGAAATGTTCAACATCCATAGTCATCAGGGAACTGCAAATTGAAAGGACTCTGAGATTCCACCTCACACCAATCAGAATGGCGAAGATCAAAAACTCATGTGACAACATATGCTGGTGAGGATGTGCAGAAAGAGGAACACTCCTCCATTGATGGTAGGACTGCAAGCTGGTACAACCACTGTGGAAATCAATCTGGTGGATCCTCAGAAAATTGGAAATAGTTCTACCTGAAGACCCAGCTATACCACTCCTAGACATGTACTCAAAAGATGTTTCAAGATATAAGAAGGACACATGCTCCACTATGTTCATAGCAGCCATATTTATAATAGCCAGAAGCTGGAAAGAACCCAGATGTCCCTTAACAGAAGAATGGATACAAAAATTATAGTACATTTACACAATGGAGTATTACTCAGCTATTAAAAACAATGACTTCATGAAATTAGCAGGCAAATGGATAGAACTAGAAAATATAATCCTGAGTGAGGTAACTTAGTCACAAAAGAAAAAACATGCTGTGTACTCACTGCTAAGTAGATTTTAGGCCAAAAGCTCAGAATATCCATGAGAAACCACAAACAATATGGTGCCCTAAGACGAAGCAAGACCAATCCTACATAGAACAGGGAGCAAAATAATCACAGGAGCAAGAAGGAAGGGGGACCAGGGAGGGTGTGAGGAAGGGGAAGTTGATGTTTTTCTCCTTGGGAGCTCTGAGGAGGGTCCAGTTAGTTGATATTGTTCTTCTTATGGTGTTACAATCCTGTTCAGCCTCTCCAATCTTTCCCCTAGTTCTTCCTTTGGTGTCCCCACGCTCAGTCCCATGGTTGGCTGTAAGTATCTACATCTGTGTTGGTCAGGTGCTGGTAGAACCTCTCAGGGAACAGTCATGCCAGGCTCCTGTCAGCAAGTGCTTCTTGGCATCAGCAATAGTGTGAGGGCTTGGTGTCTACATATGGGATGGATCCCTAGGTGGGGTGATCTCTGGATGGTCTATCCTTTGTTTTTTATGTTTGCTGTTGTTTTGTTTTTGTTGTTGTTGTTTGTTTTGTTGTTGTTGTTGTTGTTGTTTTGTTCCTTTCTTTCCTTTGGACAGGAACATTTCTGGATTTAAAAATTTTGAGATGGTTAGGTAGCCACATCCCTCCACTGCAGGCTGTGCCCTATCTGCTAGAGGTGGTCTCTACAGGTTGTATCTCCCCTTTGTGGGGTATTTCTGTTAAAGTCACTGCCATTATTTCCCAGGAGCCTCTCCCTTCCCTGGAGTCTGGAACTTTCTAGTGGCTACCCCAGTTCCCCACCCACCTCTGCTACATGTTCTTATTCAATTTCCTGATCCTCTGTACTTCTGTCCTGTCCCTTCCAATTCCTGTTCCCATTCCCCTTTTATTCCCTCCCCTTCCTCACACGCTTCCTAGTCCCCCCTCCCTTTTGCTCCTGTGATTCTTTTGTTCCCTATTCTATGTAGGATTGGTCTTGCTTCTTCCTAAGCACCATATTATTTGTGGTTTCTCATGGATATTCTGAGCACACTAAGTCTCTGTGATGGTAGGTATATCCTCTCCTACTGAGGCCAGTCAAGGCATCCCAGCTAAAAGAACATATCTCCTTTCTAAGTAGCACTGAAGCATTCACATTTTGGTCTTCCTTCTAGAGCTTCATAGGGTCTGCGAATTGTATCTTGGGTATTCCAAGATTTGGGGCTAATATCCACTTATCAATGGGTACATACCATGGGTGTTCTTTTGTGATGGGGTTGCCTCACTCAGGATGATATTTTCAAGCTCCATCCATTTGCCTAAGAATTTCATAAAATCATAGTTTTTAATAGCTGAGTAGTATTCCACTGTATAAATGTACCACATTTTCTGTATCCGTTCCTCTGTTGAGGGACACCTGGGTTCTTTCCAGCTTCTGGCTATTATAAATATGCCTGCTATGAACATAGTGGAGCATGTGTCCTTATTACATGTTGGAGCATCTTCTGGGTCTATGCCCAGGAGTGGTATAACTGGATCTTCAGGTCCAATTTTCTGAGGAACCAACAGATTGATTTCCAGAGTAGTTGTACCAGCTTGCAATGCCACCAGAATTGGAGGAGTATACCTCTTTCTCCACATCCTCACCAGCATCAGCTATCACCTAACTTTTTGAATTTAGCCATTCTAGTTGGTATGAGATGGAATCTCAGAGTGCTTTTGAGATGACTAAGGATGTTGAACATTTCTTTAGGTGCTTCTCTGCCATTTGACTTTCCTCAGTTGAAAATTCTCTGTTTAGCTCTGTTCCACATTTTTTTCTTATCTTTCTTTTTTTTTTTTTTTTTTTTTTTTTGGATTGGATATTTACATTTCAAAGGTTTTCACCTTTCTAGATCTCCCCTTCAGAAAATCCCTATCCCATCCTCCCTCCCCATGCCTCCATCAGGGTGATCTGCCACCCACCCACCCAATTCCATCTTCTCTCTGGATAGGGGGTTTCCAGAGTGGAGACCTGAAAAGGGGATAACATTTGAAATGTAAATAAAAATATCCAATAAAAGACAAAAATTTTAAAAAAGAACATATCCCACAGACAGGCAACAGTTTTTGGGATAGCCCCCCTCCCCATACTCCAGTTCTTCAGACCACACATGAAGACTAAGCTACACATCTGCTTTATATGTATGGGGAAAGGAGAAGCTAGGTCCAGCCTGTGTATAGTCTTTGGTTGGTGAGAGCCCCAAGGTTAGATGACTCTGTTGGTCTTCCTGTGCAGTAGCTATCTCCTTTAGGACAAAACCCTTCTCCCCAACCGTTCCATCCACTGTTTGGCTGTGGTCCTCTGAATCTGTCTGAATAAGCTGTTGGGTGGAGCCTCTCAGAGGACAGACATGCTAGACTCCTCTCTGCAAGCATAAGAGTATCATTAATAGTTTCAGGGATTGGCTTTTGCCATGGTATCTGTCTCAAGTTGAGTTGGTTATTGGTTACCTGTCCCCTTAGCCTTTGCTTCATACCCTGTTCCTGCAGATCTTGTAGACAATATAAATTTGGGATCAAAAGTTTTGTGAGTGACTTGATGTCCCTATAGTTCCACAGGGGTTAAGGCCTAATTGAGAGTTGTTTTCACTAAGTTGAGTTTTGGTTTTTCCATATGAAGTTGAGAATTGGTTTTTCCATGTCTGTGAAGAACTGTGTTGGAATTTTGATAGGGATTGCATTGAATCTGTAATTGCCTTTGGCAAGATGGACATTTTTACTATGTTAATGTTACCAATCCATGAGCATGGGGGATCTTTCCATCTTGAGAGGTCTTCTTCGATTTCTTTCTTCTGGGACTTGAAGTTCTTGTCATACAAAACTTTCACTTACTTGTTTAGAGTTATACCAAGATTTTATATTATTTGTGGCTATTGTGAAGGGTGTTGTTTCCCTAATTTCTTTCTCAGCCCATTTATAATTTGTATAAAGGAAGGTTATTGATTTGTTTGAGTTAATTTTATATCCAGCCATTTTGCTGAAGTTGTTTATCAGTTATAGGAGTCCTCTAGTAGAATTTTTTGGGTCACTTATATATGCAATTATTCACTTCCTTTTTGAATCCCTCTATCATCTTTATAAGATTGGATTTAAGGTCATTTTAGTGCTTCAGTTATGATAGGATATCCAGGGCTTGTTGAGGAAGGATAGCTGTGCTCTGAAGGTGTTTTATTGCCCTGGCTTTTGTTGACTGTGTTCTTCTGAGGTCCTGTTGCCATCTGGATGCCTTTGGTCCCTGGATGTTCCTGCTGTAGTTGGTATTAGGAGTGTGGTCAACCTCAATGATTCTGGTGTGGCCAGCCTCTGATAGGAATCCTTTGGATGTGTGGTTCCAGATCAGCAGGTCTGCATGGTTCAGTATCCACAAGTGTGATGAAGGTAGGTGGAGAGGTTTCAGGAAAATGGAAGTCTACCAGGGATAACAGATTGCTCAGGGTTTCTGGAGCCATAACTCCTTCCTTAATGTAGAGGTCATCCCAGAAAAAACCCACATGTTTATTTTGTATGTGAATTGCACAAAAGAGCCTGACATTGCTTTCAAGTTGATTTCTTTTTACAACAGCATATGATAAAATAAAAGCTAGTGCTCATATACTGTCTTTCAGACAGGACTGGATAAGCAATGATTTATGCCAAATCTGATTTGATTGGTGCATATTAACTGTACAAAGCCATAGGTTTCATTATGATAGTCTTATGCATATATATGTATGGTATATGGGTATGTAAATATATTATGTATCAAATTAATATACATATATACATTACACTTACATGTATATATATGTACATATATAATAGTACACACATACACACACATATATATGTAACACACATATACATTTAATATACTAAATCATAATATATAGACTAATGTGTGTGTGCTTGTACGTATTATGGTATTTACATACACTTAGTGTGTTAAGAGTAACATACAAACACACTACCATTGTCCACAATCACTTACTCCACTTTACACTGGTCCCCTTACATTAATAATATTTTTAACCCTCGTTTAACATGGACTCTTCTAACCACAATTAAGGTAGTGTTTTGTTTTGTTTTGTTTTGTTTTCTTGTTCGGTCATAAGGATCCTGGAACATTGCAAAAGCTGGGTACAAATTCTCTACCTCTGATCTACATGCCAAACTCTAGAATAGATAATTTTACACAATAATTCACTCATCTCAATCCTGAGAGTTTATACCATTGTAACCCTGAGAATACGTGCACAATATCTAGCCTTGACAAAGATAAGGAGCAGAAGGAACATAAGAGGAGAGTGTGGCCAAAAGAAAAGAAAACAAAGATGAGGAAGGAAGGAAATCACTAGTGTCCTAAGAAATGTCTGTTTGAAGACATGTATTAAGGATGTATTAAGAGCTTTTCTACGTGCACTTCATCAGCAAGCTAAAACCTCAATAAATGCAAGAGAAGTAATTAGTGTAAAATTCTTAACTTAAGGAAGAACTCATATTAGAAAATAGAGGAGCATTTGCACTAATAAATTGGAATGTGTGGCTTCTCTATTTAAAAGCTTTTAAAAGATAATATTACCCGTTTTTATTCATTCATTAAACAATCTTTCACGTCAGTGGTAACTTGTTCAATGTTTCTTCTAGGCACTTGGTCGCCAGGGTTCAGAGACCATGGGAAGGTTCTTCACACTTATGGAATTTAAATTTTATTTAGGCAAAAGCGAAGAGAAGCAATTGAAATTTTTTTCAGATAATTTCAAGTTCTTTCATCTTATGGAAAATAACATCATCGAATGTTAGGGTATGTAGTTAAGATTTTAGGATTTATTTATTTTTTACTATAAAAGTATAAAGGATTTTTTCCTGTAAGACTAGGTACCACATGTTTGCTCATGCCATAGGGGTTAGAGGAAGATATCAGATTCTCTGGAAATGGAGTTACAGAGGATTGTCACCTACACTGTAGATAGAGGAAAACAGAACCCCAGTGTTCTGGAAGAGCAGTCAATGCTGTTAATCACTAACTCACATTTCCAGATTAATTGAGGTTTTCTCTTTCTTTTTTATTAGCATATATTAACAGTATAAAACCCTATAACCCTACAAAGGATAATAGATGGAAAATACCTACTCAAGGAGGGAAAATACACCCTAGAAAAAGCAAGAAAGTAATCATTCAACAAACTCAAAAGAAGATAGCTACACAAACATAAAAACAACATCAAAAAAAAAAAAACAGGAAACAACAATCACTATTCCTTAATATCAATTAACATCAATGGATTCAAGTCCCCCAAAAAAAGACATAGACTGAGAAACTGGATCCATAAACAGGACCCAGCATTTTGCTACATCCAGGAAACGCACCTCTGAGTTAAAGACAAACAGTACCTCAGAATAAAGGGGTGGAAAACAATTTTCCAGGCAAATGGCCACAAGAAACAGGCTGGAGTAGCCATTCTAATATCGGATAAAATCAACTTTCAACCAAAAGTCATCATAAAAGATAAGGAAGGACACTTCATACTCATCAAAGGAAAAATCTACCAAGAAGAAATCTCAATTCTGAATATCTATGCCCTGAATGCAAGGGCTCCCACATTCATAAAATAAACTTTACTAAAGCTCAAAACACATTGCACCTCACACAATAATAGAGGGAGACTTCAATCCCCCATTATCATCAATGGACAGATCTTGGAAACACAAACTAGACAGAGACACAGTGAAAATATCAGATGTTATGAACCAAATGAATTTAACAGACATCTACAGAACATTTCATCCTAAATCAAAAGAATATACCTTCTTCTCAGCACCTCATGGTACCTGCTCCAAAACTGATCATATAATTGATCATAAAACAAACCTCAATGGATATAAGAAGAGTGAAATAACACCATGCCTCCTATCAGATTACTACGGAATAAGGCTGGTCTTCAATGACAACAACAACAACAGAAAGCCCACATAAACATGGAAGCTGAACAATGCTCTACTCAATGATAACTTGGTCAAGGAAGAAAGAAAGAAATTAAAGACTTTCTAGAATTTAATGAAAATGAAAGTACAACATACCCAAACCTAAGGGACACAATGAAAGCAGTGTTAAGAGGAAAATTCATAGCTCTGAATTCCTCCAAAAAGAAACTGGAGAGAGCATATACTAGCAGCTTAACAGCACACCTGAAAGCTCTAGAACAAAAAGAAGTTAATACACCCAAGAGGAGTAGAAGGCAGGAAATATTCAAATTAAGAGCTGAAATCAACCAAGTAGAAACTAAAAGAATAAAAACAAAGAATCAACAAAACCAGGAGCTGGTTCTTTGAGAAAATCAACAAGATAGATAAACCCTAGCCAGACTAACCAGATTAACCAGACTAACCAGATTAACCAGACTAACCAGAAGGCAAAGAGATAGTATCCAAATTAACAAAATTAGAAATGAAAAGAGAGATATAACAACAAATTCTGAGGAAATTCAAAAAATCATCAGATCCTACTACAAAAGCCTATACGGAACAAAATTGGAAAATCTGGATGAAATGGACAAGTTTCTAGACAGATAACAAATACCAAAGTTAAGTCAGATTCAATTTAACCATCTAAACAGTTCCATAACCCCTAAAGAAATAGAAGTAGTCATTAAAAGTCTCCCAACCAAAGAAAGCCCAGGACCAGATAAATTCAGTGCAGAATTTTATCAGACCTTCAAAGAAGACCTAATACCAATACTCTTCAATCTATTCCACAAAATAGAACAGAAAGAACAATACCCAATTCATTCTATGAAGCCACAGTTACACTGATACCAAAACCTCACAAAGATCCAACAATAAAAGAAAAACTTCAGACCAATTTCCCTTATGAATATTGATGCAAAAATACACAATAAAATTCTCACAAACCAAATCCAAGAACACATCAAAACAATCATTCACCATGATCAAGTAGGCTTCATCCCAGGGATGCAAGGAAGAGTCAATACACGGAAATCCATCAATATAGTCCACTACATAAGCAAACTCAAAGAAAAAACCCACATGGACATTTCATTAGATGCTGAAAAAGCATTTGAAAAATTTAACATCTCTTCATGATAAAAATCTTGGAATGATCAGGAATTCATGAAGCATACCTAAACATAGTAAAAGTAATATACAGCCAATTAGTGGCCAATATCAAACTAAATGGAGAGGAACTTGAAGCAATCCCACTAAAATCAGGGATTAGACAAGGCTGCCCTCTCTCTCCCTATCTATTCAATATAGTACTGGAAGTTCTGGCTAGAGCAATTAGACAACAAAAGAAGGTCAAAGGGATACAAATTGGAAAGGAAGAGATCAAAATATCACTATTTGCAGATGATATAATGGTATACTCACGTGACCCAAAAAACTCTACCAGAGAACTGCTACAGCTGATAAACAACTTCAGCAAAGTAGCCGGATACAAAATTAACTCAAGCAAATCAGTAGCCTTCCTATACTCAAAGGATAAATAGGCTGAGAAAGAAATTAGGGAAATGACACCCTTCACAATTGTCACAAACATTATAAAGTATCTTGGTGTGACTCTAACCAAACAAGTGAAAGATCTGTATGACAAGAACTTCAAGTCTCTGAAGAAAGAAATCGAAGAAAACCTCAGAAGATGGAAAGATTTCCCAGGCTCATGGATTGGCAGGATTAACATAGTTAAAATGGCCATCCTGCCGAAAGCAATCTACAGATTAAATGCAATCCACATCAAAATTCTAACTCAATTCTTCATATATTTAGAAAGAGCAATTCTCAAATTCATATGGAATAACAAAAAACCCAGGATAGCAAAAACGATTCTAACCAATAAATAGTCTTCTGGGGAAATCAACATCAACATCTGGGGAAATCAGCTTGATGTAGTACATCAAACTGTACTACAGAGCAGTAGTGATAAGAACTGCATTGTATTGGTACAGTGACAGGCAGGTAGATCAATGGAATAGAACTGAAGACCCAGAAATAAACCCACACACTTATGGTCACTTGATCTTTGACAAAGGAGCTAAAACCATCCAGTGGAAAAAAAGACAGCATTTTCAACAAATGGTGCTGGCTCAATTGGCGGTCTACACATAGAAGAATGCGAATTGACCCATTCCTATCTCCCTGTACAAAGCTCAAATCCAAGTGGATCAAGGACCTCCACCTAAAACCAGATACACTGAATCTAATAGAAGAGAAAGTGGGGGAAAGCCTCAAACATATGGGCACACGGGAAATGTTCCTGATCAGAACGCCAATGCCTTATGATCTAAGATCAAGAATCAACAAATGGGACCTCTTGAAATTACAAAGCTTCTGTAAGGCAAAGGACACTGTAAATAGGACAAAACAGCAACCTACAGATTGGGATAAGATCTTTACCAATACTATGTCCAATAAATGCCAATATATACAAAGAATTCAAGAAGTTAGACTCCAGAGGTCCAAATAACTCTATCAAAAAACGGGGAAGAGAGCTAAACAGAGAATTCTCAACTGAGGAAACTCGAATGGCCGAGAAGCACCTAAAGAAATGTTCAACATCCTTAGTCATCAGGGAAATGCAAATCAAAACAACCTTGAGATTCCACCTCACACCAGTCAGAATGGCTAAGATCAAAAACTCAGGTGACAGTAGATGTTGGCGAGGATGTTGAGAAAGATGAACACTTCTCCATTGCTGGTGTGATTGCAAGCTGGTATAACCACTCTGGAAATCAGTTTGGCAGACCCTCAGAAAAAAGGAACATAATACTACCTGAGGACCCAGCTATTCCACTCCTGGGCATATACCCAGAAGATGCTCCAACATGTAATATAGACCCATGCTCCACTATGTTCATATCAGCCATATTTATAATAGCCAGAAGCTGGAAACAACCCAGATGTCCCTCAACAGAGGAATGGATACAGAAAATGTGGTACATTTACACAATGGAATACTACTCAGCTATTAAAAACAATGACTTCATGAAATTAATGGATGGAACTTGAAACTATCATCCTGAGAGAGGTAACTCAGTCAGAAAAGAATGAACATGGTATGTACTCACTGATAAGTGGTTATTAGCCAAAAATTTCAAATATCCAAAATTCACTTCACAGCAACCGTTGGGCTGACGTGAGGTCCCAGATGGAGGAGTTGGAGAAGGGACTGAAGGAGCTGAGCGTTTGTAGCCTCATGGAGGAGCAACATTATCAACTGGCCTGACCTCCCGATGCTCTCGGATACTAGATCTCCAACCAAAAATACATATGAAGGGATCCATGGTGCTGGCCACATATGAGGCAGAGGAGGGTCTTGTTAGCTATCAGGGGGAGGAGAGGTCCTTTGGGCCTGAGGGTGTTAAATGCCCCAGTATAAGAGAATGTTAAGGAGTAAAGATGAGAGTGGGTGGGTGGGTGGGTGGGGGAATACCCTCATAGAGTCAGGGAAGGGGAAGGGTATAGGGGGTTCCCAAGGGTAGATCTGGAAATGGGAAAACATTTGAAATGTAAATAAAGTATCAAAAAACAGTATAAAAATTATAGTTTTTCATAAGTCATTACCATATGTGTATGTAATGTATTTTGTTCATATTCACCCTTTTTTAAAATCAATTTTCATTAATAAACCTAAAGAATATGAAGCTAGAAATAAACAAGCCTTGCCTAAAGAATATTTGAATGCTGAAATCTGTAAAATTTTTTCTTACAATTATTTATTTGAAACATTTTAATTATTAAGTTTATCATAAATTAATGATAATCAACAACTCATCTATTTAATTATGCCATACCTTTCAAGACAAGTCATATCTGTTACTGCATCTGAAATTGTTCTTGGAGGATAAGAGTCAACAAACTTTCATTATAAATGATTATACAGTAATTTGGCTTCTGTAGAGCCATAAACAAAATTTTAAAAATTATATGGGTACTTACATTGCTAAAGAAAAACATGTCTATTCTTGACAATGGTCAAAATAACCACAAGTAAATATAGCCTTGTTTTATACAGGGCTAGTTAAGATAAGTGGAATTTTTTGAGGATAAAAGGTCACATAGTTGGTCTTCAAGATCAAAATCCCTTCCTAACAAATCTGTTTCAGACATTAATTTATTAATGATTATTATGGTATTTTACATAAATCCTTGAAAAATAGCTTCCAAAAGGAGTGTGACAAATTCTGAGATCAAACCACATGAACTTCTTCTAATTGAATGCATCTCTCTCCTGGGAAGTCCTCATATTCAGACTGTTTTATTAGACATTATTCTTGATATTTACATTTTTGCCTATTGATATATTTCAGACTATCACATCAAACTGAAACTTGTGTGAACATTCATTGCTGTGAGTGGGTTCGTGGGGGAATACCTCCATAGATGCAGGAGGAGGGGAGGGAAGAGGGAGGTTCCAAAGGGGAGATCTGGAAAGGGGGAAACATTTGAAATGTAAATAGAGTATCAAAAAAAGAAAGAATAAATAAATAAATAAATAGCAAAATGTAAAAAAAAAAAATTAAATAGTTAAAATGGATTTTCAAAAAGCACGAGATTTTTAATAGTAACATTGGGGTGTAGGGTATCCTGCTGGGATTAGAGTTTGGAAAATCTGATATAAACTAGTGTGGGAATGAGGACCCTAGTTTTCATTTTAATGTTAATTAACAATAAAATTACAAAGTAGCTCAACTTTACTTGAGACTCAATGCTAGTTTTTAAAATGGCTTCTCCATAATGCAAATGCTCCATGTATGTACATACACCTTGTAATTTTAGATGAAATTCACTGTAAAATTCTGTAGCTAACACAGAGAATGTTGTCTACTAACTGACCATCAAAGTTGGTTGTAGACAGTTACCTTCTACAAAAATTTCTGCATCACCAGGATTGCAGTGCCGCCTCTTCACCATGAAGGCATTGTGTTTCTGTGTGATAGGTTAAGTAGGTACATTTCTACTTCAATTTAAGATAAAAGTTCACAAGATGCAGAATGATGGGGCTTATGAGAAAGAACCAAGTTTACAATATTGGCTAAATAAGACATAATATATTCCATTATTTTTAATACCTTCTGATAAATAGTGAGGCAGACAATGATCAGATTTTGGCCACTCTCATTTTTATTTTTCCCTCACATTTAAGGAGAAGAAGTTTGTCCAAATAAGCCTTTCACACTCCATTTACATATCTCTGACATTTTGATTTCCATCTCAGGCAGGTGAGGCCCAAATCTCAACCCCCTTCCATGCATCTCTCATTCATCTCCTCACATGCTCAGGTTTTTAAAAAACACTCTTACCTCCTCACATTCTCACAAGTTAGTTCTCTGCTGTTTAAAACACAGCATTGACCCACCAAGTAGAGGGAGGCTGATGAGGGGCAGCAACATGCACGAACTCATCAAGAACAAACAAACAAAACCACTTGATGTCCTTTGCTTGTAAAAAATGAGGAAAATTGATTATTGATGCTGCCTCTGACGCCCTCGATTCTTCGTGCGGCTGCTCTGGCTGAAAAGATAATCATATTAAACAAGTTTGTTTTCTCTCCACACATCTCTGCTGCTGCCGCCGTCTAATGTGATTTAAATAATTTTCCACTGGTAAATAGCTTTTCTGGCCTGGCAAACAAATGACAATTGGAAATTTATTATGGCTCTAGCCCTCATTTGGTTCCCTTTCAGTTTGTGAATATGTTCTGCTATGATGAGATATGCCATTTTACATTTCTCATTTTTTACTCAGCACTGTCTTGTTGGAACTAGAACGTTTGTGGTAAATACTTAGTCTGTCAAGGATGCTATCTGTTTTAAGTGTAAGTATAAATCTCATCGCTTAAAGAATGAGTTATGACTGAACTCAACCAGTCATAAATAACTAGTATTTAAAATACAGCACTACAATCTCACCCCTGTTCTATGAGTTTGTTTTGACTTTGTAGGTGTATATTAATAGAAAAAAACTAGGTTAAATGGGGAAATTTTGCATTGTCTGATATCGTTGTTCTACAGTTTGCAGAAAACCAATGACAGAAAAAAATGAGAACATGGGAAGATCCTGGGTGCTTCTCGTTTCTCAGCCTGATTGAAAGCTCTAGGTCTACCCTGTATGAAGGCAAAAGGTAGAGAGTGAAAAAGTGACAGAAGAGAACACCCAACATCCTCCTCTGGCTTCTAAGAGCATGAACACACACACACACACACACACACACAGAAACAGAGAGAGAGAGAGAGAGAGAGAGACAGACAGACAGACAGACAGACAGAGAGACAGACAGAGAGAAGGGAGAGATCAAATAATAAGCAAAGAAAACTGAGTGTTTTATTTATTTTTAAATCATTCAATGTTTATTTGGGTTTTTATTTTTCCCTTGGTTTTATATGTGTTGGAGCATGAGAGTGCTGGGTACTTG
This sequence comes from Rhynchomys soricoides, assembly GCA_019843965.1. Taxonomy (NCBI): domain Eukaryota; kingdom Metazoa; phylum Chordata; class Mammalia; order Rodentia; family Muridae; genus Rhynchomys; species Rhynchomys soricoides. The sequence continues at coordinate 494,200 of JADRCH010000216.1, forward strand.
CATGGATAGAGGATTTTGAAGAGAATTAATTTATTAATTTTATGTTCAGTGCCAGCTTGCATGCTGCTTTCTCTGCTGTGCTTTAAGCATGGATGACATAATTTTCACAGTGTCCTTGAATTCCCAGAACAATTCTGAAAGCTATACACAGGTTGACATTTTGCATGTTAAAATTCAATACACAATGCCATAGACAATGGCAGAGAGAAATTAGTGTCAAACACACAAAATCAGTAATTTTTTTAAAAAGTCAAGAAAAGAAGGAATTGATAACAGAAATATGAATTCATTAGAAAAAAGATGATTGTACAACACTAGAAATGTAGAGGACATAAGAAATACAACTGCTTCGGTACCTAATATCACCTACTTGCAGATGTTACTGTTCTTCTATATGTGTATCCTTGTCTTACACTGCACACTGAGTCTCCTGATTCCAGAAGGCTTTTCTAAGCATAATCATCACTTATATTTTAATACCATCATCTTTCTTTATATGAACTTTAATTCATTTCATTAGCCCTATTTAAAAATCTATTGGTATTTTAGAGCAGCCTTAATTGCTTCACTAAACAAAGAACATTTGAAGTAAGCTTGGATTAGCTTGAAGTTTTTTTTTGATCCCCATCTCAACATATGCTTTGTTGTTATGCTCTGCATAAAAATTTGTCGGTATTCATGACAGACTAGCAGCAGTCATTCTCACATGCATGCATTTTTCTGACGCCCTAATCATTGATATATAATGGTGCTTTTTAGTTTGCATGGCATTTACCTTCCCGTCAGTGGGAGGACTGTAGGGATGAGCTGTTGCTCCACTAAGATCATCCTTAGTCAGTAAAATCTAGCAATTCCCATACATTAAATAATGATGCACAATGAAAGAGATTTGCTTTGAGATTGTTTGCAGATGTGATTGCTAGCCTGAAATGTCAAACTCGCTTTTGTCTTAAAGTAGTAATAAACCTGAATATTGCCCGTATTGAATGGCTGTGATGTTCTATTACTTCCATTATACAACAGAGGGCAATTTAAGCAATGTAGAAGCTATCTTTTTTTAAAGGGAAGACTCCAACCTAACACTTGGCTCAGGATTTCTGTTCAATGAAAGTCTTTTACCCTGTGATTCTGAAGAGACTTGTAGAGGTGGGAGGATGTTAAAATGCATGCCATTTTAGTTTTGATGTGCCTATTTGGATTCATGGCATGCAGTAACTAAGTGTTTAATTGCCAATGCAGCTCAGGAAACTGGTTTGTAAAAGTCATGCTGGATTTTCAAGCTAAGACCAAATAGTGATATTACCATTTGGATTATTTGGAATGTGAAACCTTTACTTTCCTGGGATCCTTTGCTCATTGTCTGCATTATAGTCCAGCACTTTCTCCTCCCCCTTCCAACACACATACCACAGATACACACCTATGACTCACATACACACATACCACATATATACATATATCTCTTTCACACATACCACACATACACACATATCTCTCACACCACACACACACACACACACACACACACACACACACACACACGCACACACACACCGAAAATACAATTATATACAAATTCTAAAAGGTAGAGTTAGATTGAGGTAGAAAAATCACTGAATTTGCATACAGACAAATTTTTTTTTTTTTATTTCAACACTCTGATTTCTGTCCAACCTCAGGTCTTCAACCGATGAAAATAACATTTATTTCTATGTTCTTATGTTCTATGTATGACTATAAGCACTTTATTGCTTTCCCTTACTTATTCAGTGTTTTTGGAATAGTAATATGTTCTAGTCACTAAAAACTTTTAGAGAAGTAAGCAGGGTGCAAACTCAAGCAGCTGTGTAATCCATCACAACACAATAAAGCCACTATTTCCAGAAAACAAGGAGACAATGGTCCCATTTTGAGTTTATCTGAAAATCATCAAATAGACAAGGGAAAGAGAATAGAATGTTTTTCCTAGAAGCTAAAAGAAATGTGTAAAATTTAAAATACAAACATAAAAACTGAGATGCAGTTGAACAGAGTACTTGCCTATTATTACTGATGTCCTGGGGTCAATGTTGAACTCCACTCAAAGAAACAAATGAACTAAAAAATAAAACATACCCAGCAGACAGAAAAGCAGCATGCTTCTACTGAGACATTGTGTATGAGGCAATGTTTATTACACAAATTGGGCTGAAGATAACCTCAATAGCTCGAACTCATCAACATTTTAGTTATATCACTACTTCCCCCTAAGTATGTGTTTTTATTATATAAGTGTATTTTGGTTGCATTTTTCAAATTATGTGGCGTGAGGAAAATGAAAATGATTAGGAGGTAATGCCACAGGGACAGTCCCTCTCTGATTTCATCCTTGTGAATTTTTAGAACAACAGTGATTTTTGCAGGCTTGTTTTCTCCAAGTATAAAATAATACATATCAGCTATTAAAATCATGGAATGTATAAATTAAAAAGAAAAAATGAGGATGGGATCAAGTCACATTAGGAAGACATGAAGTTTGATTGCATTCTTTTTAGAGCTTTTGACTTTTAAAATGTATCAGAATATATGCTGTCTGATGTTCTGGACCTCAGTTACCTCCCTCATTATAATACTCCACAGTTCCTCCTCTTTTTTTGAAAATATCATTTTACTTTTTTATGACTAAATAGAATGGCACTGTAAAAAAGTGCTACATATCCTGGTGAAATTATCAAGGGGAATTCTCACTGGACAGACCAAAATGAAGAAAATGTGTAGTCTGTCTTTAATCTTGCTTGTTTCTAGCTCTAGAAGAGAAAATGGCAAATAATGTAAAAGAGTGGACATGAAACAGTGTTTTCCCTCTCCCAGTGCATAAAATGTATAAGCAAAATCAGAAATACAAGATACATAGGAAGTTCCAATTCAGCTTGTGTTATGTGAGACCCTGCCTCAAAAGAAAAAAGAAAAAGAAACAAGGAATGAAATGAACTAAGAAGGAAGGGAGGGAAGGAGGGAGGAATGGAGGGAGGGAGGGAGGAAGGGAGGGAAGGAGGGAGGAAGGGAGGAATGAATGAACTAAGGAAGAAATGAAGGAAAGGCAGAGGAGCATAGTTAGAATGTTTATTCTAAGTCTCAGGTAAAGGATAATGGTGATTTGAACTGAGCTGTTGATGTGGGGAGGAAGGTAAAGCTGTAGGACATAAAATACAACTTGAAAATGATGTGAATTTGATGACAAAGAAGCAATAAGAAAAATAGACCTCTTCCTTGAAGACTAAAAAGTTATAGTTTGATAAAACTTAATAATGATGATCTCATTAAATGACAAAAGGGAGATGAAGAGAAATACAAACCAAAGTAAAATGTAAAACTTTCCTCTATGCTGGAGAAGTGAGTAAGGGATTCCAGCAGAAATGTCAATAAGTGGTTGAAAATACCAAACTGCAGAAGTAGCATGGCCTGCTCGAAAGACACACATTCCCAAACATCAGTCCTTGGCATTTAAAGCCATGGGAATGAAATAAATCATGAAGGAAAAATCATACATAATGAGGAGAGCTTTGAAGCATTTTAACTTAAAATCTTGGTAAATAAATAAATTCAGTAAAGAATGGAAAAGAAATAACCCCTCAATCAGAAATTATAATATATAAGATGAATATGCATTTAAGCAAGAAGGAATTTGAATAAATAATTAATAACCTTCTAGAGCGAGATCACAAGGCCCACATGGATTCATTGATGACTTATACTAAACATTTAAGGAATACATTGCATAATTCATCTCTAATTTCTTTCAGAAGATAAAAGCTAAGGGGTTTTTTTCCTCACTGGTTTTGTGAAGATAGCTTTCTCTTAGTGTCTAATCAGAAAAAAAAAAGTATGATAAAAAATTAAATAATAGCATCTTTCATAAGTATAATTCAAAGTTCCTCACTAGAGTGCTATCAAATTAAATCCACATTGTATCACTGTACAAAATAAAGAAGACTCAACAATAAACTAGTATTTATCCTTAGTAAGAAAGCACATTCAACAATCAAAAATATTTTTTCAGGTGTGATCACTGGCATGAAATGTCAGACTCTCTTTATCTTAAAATAGTAATAAGCCTGAATATTGCCTGTATTGAATGGATGGGGGCTGTATTACTTTCATCAAACAACAGAGGGCATGTTAAAAGATTGTTTTTATGTTGTTTAAATTGCCCTTTGACATTCAAGATAACCCTCAATATGAGAGGAATATAATGGTGTTGGAAGACAAATTATCAGTTTCATCCAAAACCATACAAAGCTTTGCTATGCTGTCTAGTAGTTAAAATCCCAGGCATCCACTCAGAAAAGTTAAAAACTCTTTTGCACATAGATAAATTAAGGAAACTGTTGAATGTAGCTGTGTTACCTTCAGACTCTGCATAAACATTAACACATACATGTTGAGCTCTTGAAAATGACAAACTATCAGCCCATAAAAATAGGAGAAAATTAAATGCATACCTGTAATTGAAAGAAGGCAATAGGAATGTGCTCCATAACTATAGTTACACATTAACAACAGGGATGTGTTCCAGTAGAACATCAGCAAGCAATTTCATTATTTTGGGAGTGGAGTATATCTCCACAGAGAAGGTTACAACATCACTAACTGATTTAATTTTATGAAAGCATCTTACTCTGTTCCATCTATCTTTGCCCAAAAATGTCATTTTATGTCACATTACTATGCGTTACATTCTGGAAAAGTCATAATTATGGAGATAGTTAAAGGATCAGCTGTTGCCAGGAAGCAATACACAGGGAAGGATGAGTGAGGAAAGTATACAAGAGTTTTAGCAATAAAGGAGTCTATGTATGGCTACATGATTGATGACTGTGTAATGATAGAGGCATGCCACCATCCATTCTCATAAAATATGTAACATCAAGAATGAAGTCTATGATATAAACTATAACTTTAGTGACAGACATATATCAACATGTATTTATCTGCTGTAGCAAGTGCTGCTCTCTGGTGGGGCATGCTGACAATGGCGATCCATGTGTGGGGTGAGAGATATGGGGAAAAATTTTATATCTTTCTCTCTCTCTCTCTCTCTCTCTCTCTCTCTCTCTCTCTCTCTCTCTTTCTCTCTGTGTGTGTGTGTGTGTGTGTGTGTGTTTTGAGACAGGGTTTCTCTGTGTAGCCCTGGCTGTCCTGAACCTCACTCTGTAGACCAGGCTGGCCTCAAACTCAGAAATCTGCCTGCCTCTGCCTCTCAAGTGCTGGGATTAAAGGCGTGTGCCACCACTGCCCAGCTATCTTCCTTTCAAATATATTTTAAACCTATAACTGCTACAAAATATCAACTGTTAACCATACTTGAAATAAAAATTAAGTACGGTTTAATGGTATTTCTAGAGAAGGAACCAAATCAAATTAGCAAAATAACAATACCCCCTTGCAAAATCCCTCTAACATTCTTCGTTTTAAATGGTCTCTTTCAGAAATTTGATAGTGAAATAACTGTCAAGTTACTCACACAACTTCGCCACAAAAGCTTGAGACAAGTCATTTTCTTATCTAACTTTGAATATTTGTTTTATTATTTTATCACCCTTTTGCATATTAGAATATTACTTACTATGTTTTCCTAGTGGAATCTGAAGTGCACCTGCTAGGAAAATGGCACATTTGTATACAATTAAAGAGATGTTAAAAAAAATTGTACTCACAACCTTTGGCTAAGGCTTGTTAATTGGCAGCCTAGTGGAGGAAAGTGTGGGGGTGTCTAGGTTCATAAAGGGATTGTCTCAAAGGAACAAAAGGAAGAGTGATGGAGAAGACTACCAACACTTTCTCTGATCCCCATGAATGTACATGCATGTCCACACAAACATGACCACAGCAAGACATGCCCACAGCAAAGGCGTGCACACAGAACAGGCATGGATACCTGCACAGGCATGGGCACCACACTGCCATGCTCACACATACATATACATGCATACAAACACTCAAAGAACTGGAATTGGAAGAGGAGGAAGAAAAGAAGGAAAAGACAGAGAATGAGAAGAAGGAGAAGCAAAGGTAATAGTTTCCAAAAGCAGAGACTAAGAGAAAATGCTCTGAACGTGTGATCATAAGTTTTTCAGGCCTTTAAATAATAATAAGGGAGCTAAAATAATTTCTGTGAAAGTATTTCTACTCCAGATGATGAGTTCACATCAGAAAATGAAGGAAAAAAGATCTCATGGAAGACACCATAATAATAGAAATACAAATAAAAATCAATGCAAAGGACAGTTCAGAAGGCCAACAACAAAGCCTAAAACAATGAAAGCTTTCTTATTGGTGTCAATGGCCAGATAATGACAGTACAACTGCATTCTGGCCCTGAGCATGTTGCTCATTCAACACCAAAGGAAGGAAGAAACAGTAGCCATGAAATCCCATTTGTTGTTATAACTTAGTTCCAACAAGTATCTAGATGCAAAATAGGGAGGCCATATGAAGAGGAATTCAGCTGTGCTCTTCTCCTGCTTCCTTCAGATAAATCTGAATGTCCACCTTCATCCCAAGCTCAAGTGTCCTACTGCTTGTTCTTAACACAGTACATATTTCTAAAAGAGCCAGTACCATCCAGAGACAAAGTTATTCATCTATAGAAACACTAGGCAGTCTAGGAAATCACTTTATGAGTGAAGTATTCATTGTAGAAGCATGAGGAGATGGGTGCAGGTATCCAGTGACCATGGAAAAGCGAGGTAGGGTTTCCAATATGTGTACCCCTAGCACTGAAAAAAAAAAATTCCATAGCAACTATACAAGTAATAGAGATTAGGGAGTGGAATGGTGGTCACTAATGACCTTTGGTGAGAAAGGGGCTGAGAAACAAGGAAAGGCTAGATAACCATGTACCCATGTTGTAGATAGCCCTGGGTTGCTTGTATTTTGATGCTAATTCTGCTATCCTGGGAGGGGCTTTGGACAAGGAGTGAGTTAGATATTTGCACAACTTCTTGTGAACCAATCCACCATAAAGAAGCCAATCACTGGGCGAGTAGTAGGGACTTCCAGGTTGGAGAGGGGAAGAGAGGAGGAGGAGAAGGAGGAGGAGGAGGAGGAGGAGGAGGAGGAGGAGGAGGAGGAGGAGGAGAGAGAGAGAGAGGGAGAGATCCCTTTTGGAATGGGGACAGCATAAGGGTAAGATGTAGCTGCTAGAGTTTCCTGGTATCATGGCAGATCCACAAGGATTTGTCACCAGAGGAATCAGATTTTAATAAAGCTTACAAGATTAGGTTTTAGTTGTTGTACCCAGAGAATGAGTTACTATTGTTTCTGAACTAAGTTTGTGTGGTGTTTTTCTTCTCATGGCGGCTCCTCTGGGTTCAAAAGAGAGGGGTACAGCAGCAAAGTGTGGGTTTGTCTGATGTGCACCACAGAGGCTGTGGGAGTATTGAAGCATGGTGCTGGCATGGTAGTGACCTGCCAGTGGGAACCTAGTGAGCTGGGTAGGGAGATCATGGAGATCTGAGTCAGAACTCTACAAAATAAAAGCAGCTTGGCCTTTGCCCACCAATGCATAACCGTCCAGCCCGCCAGGACAGAGAGTACCAGGGTGCAGCATGGGAACTTGCTATAGTCTTTCTTTTTAATATTTCCCACAACATACCCAAGCATAAGTAGATAGAGGACTTAGTTCTGCTGTGACACAGCACAATACAGCTACAATCTGTAATCTATGGTGTATTTCAAACACTAAACACTTAGATGTGGCAAAGATTTAAGGAGACATAACTGGTATTGAATCTCATACTGTACCCAATAAATTTGTAGAAATATTATATGGCACTTAAAAATAACAAAACAAAGAATGAGGGATCTTGGTTATTATAGTGACATAGGGGGTCAATAGAAATTAATTAGTTTTAGTGAAAATAATTAGTTAGAATCCTGTGGGATTTTTGACCACTGAGTAACTGACAAACAGAGCAGCAATCTTTCTCCTGTTTCCCATGGAAGTGCAGTGCATTTTAAAATATGGAAGAATGGGCACTCACAGCACTGCTGTGAGACAGCAATCACTGAAAAATTTAACGGGGAGCTGAAGTTGCAGCACATGGGAACTTTTTGAAGTAAAACCTGTAAACCTTCAGTAGCTATCTGATGATCCTCACTCAGTAGGCAGTTGTGATTCTCATGCCTTGAGAAAGGGCTTCTCTTTCTCATGCTTGCCCTCAAGGATAGTCCTGGGTTAGTCCTTGACATTTTTTTCTGACAAACCAAACTCTACATTGATTCATTCCCAAGAAATTCCTCCTTTAAACGGTCCCTGTAAAACAGAACATAGAGATGCAACCCTCATTTACCTCTCCAGTGCACATCTGCATGGTTTGTGGGGTCTCATCACCTCGCACTTCCAGATTTTGAAATGACATTATGTAAACTCTAGTTTTCTGTGTGAAGCTAAATTGAAAATTCCTTCAAATATGAATCAGAGTCCTCCCACTTTATGTTGTTTGGGGTTTGACATTTCTAAGTAATAAAAGGAGATGAATGGAGCCAGCAATGTAAATCAAGAATGTAAGCCATGGGGCTAAGATCCTGACTTGAGAGAACTGCCTTAGGCAGGTTGATGATTTCTGATCTGTAAGGAATGTGAATTGCTTTAATTTGTTGGTATCTACTTAGAAAGAGCCAAATATATAGTTAAAATCATAAGAATTTGACCCAAGACAACAGCTAGTCTGAGTTAAAAGTCATCTATAGCTCAAAATCCAGTCACTGGTAATGTATCAACTCTTTACCAACAAGATTTTTACTTTTTTTTTTTTTTTTTGCTTTAATTTTTACTAAGTCAAGAAAGTAAATAATAGTTCAATGACATCAGACTGTTACATTGTATATGCTTTCTGGTAAATAGTACATTAATTACCTGAAAAGAAATCATACCCCACACTTGTCAAAGGTCACAGAGAACATAAGGACAAAGGTTTCATATTCAGCCTGTCCAACTAAAGCAAGGATATTTTTTTCCTACATGGAATTTTGCCATTTTTGGAAGGAGGGTGAGATGAGAACAAAGAAAGGTGGATGTGGCTAGACATGGTTTATGCCTGTAATGGCACATGCGAACTGGAGGTAGAAGGACTGGAAGACATACATGAACACAGGCTACAGCAAGACCCTGTCTGAGCACATGCAGAAAAAGAGTGCATATTTAGTGCAGCAAACAAACTGAACTTAAAGATAATGCAGAACCAATAGACAAATTAGAACTCTCTCAAGCATTCAGAATCTTTTATCTCCTTCATGACCTCCATAAATCATGTTCAATTCTGGTCATCAGTCCCCTTTCCACATACCTTCCCTCACTTTCTGTAACAAGAAGCAAGTTTTAACAATTTTTTCCAGGCAAAGAAACTTGACTTAAGGAGAATTTGAGGGTGAGCAGTAGGACAGAATACTTTTAATCGTGTTGTGTTCAAAGCAAACACACAGCTCTGCAGAGGGAATGTTCTCAGATCACACTTGTACTAAAATAGGACAAGTCTGCCATCCATAAGAACCATATAAGTGTTATGTCCTCAGCTCATATGATAGAAAATGAGGTAATTTGAAGTTTGAGAGAAAAAGAGATAATTTGACAGGAAATTTACATTTGAGTTTTTGCTGGAATGTCCTTACAACGCTTGAGAATAATCCTCTCTACCCACTTGAAGTAAAAATTTCCTTTCACACAAAAGAGAAATTGGTTTTTAAAAAAGAGGATTTCAGAATGGGATCTATCCCATTCTTGGAATTAAGCAACTCCATTAGTGCTATAGCTTTGGTTTGTTCAGCCCCAAGAACATAAGAAGAGAACAATCAAAACTATTTAATCATACATCTAAAGTATAGGTAGTTATTGTTTAAAATCTAGATTATTTTTATGCAAACATTAAAATTTGAGTAAGCAGCATCTACATTTCTACTTCACATAAACACACACATACACATATACACACATACATACACACACCCAAATAAAATAAAATTTCAGTAGACACATAAATCCAGATTTCCTCAATTCTGTGGCTGTTGTTACTTTATAAAATTGTAGTCAACTTTATTACCAGAAACGTATACGCTTTAAGAAAAAAATAACATGTTGGTTTAGTCTAGCCAGAACAGCACGCTCTTTAAGGCATACACATGCTTGTTGAATCAACACAACTCAACAGTCAACACTGAGAATTTTCCAGTTCCAACCAACAGTACCAGATACTAACATAGTCTTAATTTGACTTTGTTTTATTTATACTCAGAAAACTGTATACATAACTAAACTCAATTTTAAAAATCAAAGAAATAATATAATAAACAATACATTACCATGGAAGGCTAAAGAAGTTCATTGGACATAACTTTCAAGTCATATTGAGTGTACTTTCTACATGTTGGTTCTACTTTCTTTGATGTTATATAAAATCCAAGTGTGGACCATTTCAAGGATGCAACCCAATCCTTAATAGTAGAAAGAGCAGTCAATTTATAATGAAACACCACTAGAGACATGGCATTACTCATTTGAGCCACTCTGGCACAATTTCATCTACTAGGCCTTTCTGTTTATTAATCTCCAGCCTCAGTGTTTGAAAGCCTATCTGACAAGAATGTAATATGGTAAATCACAGTAGACCAATCTCAGAAAGATAAGATAATAAAATACCTAGATATACTCTAACAAATTTGCCATGGACTTCCAACTCAGAAATTAGATTGTACCAAATAGCACATTTAGCTTGATTATGCCAGAAAAACAGCCATTTATACTTACTATAAAAAAAATCCCTCTTTTAGAATTTCAAGGTCTCTGTCTACTCATTATCAAGTGTCTTAAACCTTAAAGCTATATTTCCATTTTTTATTTCAGTTCCCATGAGAAGCAAACTAATCTCTCTCTGCCTGTGCTGCTTCTCACATTCTCTTGTGTGTTCAATCTTTGCCACCTCTCAATCCCACAAGTGTTTCTTTAGGGTCATTTCTTGTGGTACACATTTTTGCACTGAGCATTTCTCAACACATTGCATTTTCCAGTATTAAGTTATAGATGAGAATGTTTATCAGAGAAATTTGAAAGGTAAAATCCCATAGCTCACTTTCCTAGAATGCAGTAATTTCAGGGAACAGCTTCCAACTTGTCCTATGGATAGCAAGCAAAAAGAACAACACAGGTATTTCTACCTCAGCATTTTGTTCTTATTCAAACATTTAGAAAACAAACAACAAAATAAATATTTAATAAATTGATGGGGGTACATGAAGTTTCATCCATGTGAACTATCCTCAAAGGAAAACCTTCTAGAAGACAGAATGAGGGTCTTGGGGTGTTTTCTAAGGAACTATCTCTTCCTTTTTTGTTTCAAAGGAAAAGAGAAATTAGAAATCATGGTGAGAGATGAGTCAGAAAGAAGTCATTGTGTGTGTGTGTGTGTGCGTGTGTGTGTGTGTGTGTGTGTGTGCGTGCATATGCATGCATGTGCATGTGTGTTTATATATGTTTGACTCAACTAAACCCATAGATTATTCATAAAAGCAGCTCAAACTCTAAGTCTCAAACCACAAGTCTGTTTGCCTTCATAAGCAAGCCATGGCTTATGGTGTGCCAACGTACAAGGGTCTGTGTTTGGTTGCTACCTGTGAGTATATGGTTTGGTTTAAATCAACTTCAAATAGAATTAAATATATTAATGCTTCTCTACAACAGCAAGTGGTTCTTAATACAACACAAGCCTGGTTATGATTGCAAAGTAAAGTGGAGAAAGAGGTTCCTTGGTAGAAACTGGACAGAAAAGCACACTATGGCATACATTCACCAGCCTTGAAGACCAGTTGTCACAGAGATATGACAGAGCTCATTCCAATAGTAACAATGTGATGACAATATAGATGATTTCCTTGAGGTGGTATATACACAGTCATATAGAATTTAGTCACACTATCTCATACTAAACATGTGAAAAATATTCTCCTGTTCAAGAGATACAAATTTGAGTTACTATGAAAGAAAGATTCTTCCATTACAGGCTAAGTACTTTACATTTTCTCCAAGAAAGTCTAAAAATAAAATATTTAATGCAACAAGATTGTTAATCCCTATACCTTCTTTGATTTGCACAACTCATATATTCCTTTGTAGAGAGGTATCCACAGAAGACAATTTAAGTTGCTCTGTCCTGTATAAATTAATATTTGATGAGTCATTTGTAAATGAAAGGTTTCCAGATAACCATATATTAATCCTCCAAAATGGATTTGAGTAACTTAATCTACAAGCAATACATGCAGCCTGAGTCTGGTGGTTTTGTCCTTTTTTTTTTCAATCTTGTGACAGGGTGCATTTTAAATTATTTCTTCTCTTCTACCTTTGTTTTGTTCCCTGCCCCTCTTTAACCTTTGCTTACAGGAGGCTATTTTGAAGACTCTGGGGGACCAGATATGGGAGGCCAAGTTCTTCATGAGCTTCCCATCAGACTGAGGACAAAACACACTCCTAGATCACCAAGGTGTATCTAGAGCACAGACCTTTAGCCCATTGTCTGCCTGAACTTTTCATGATACATTTGTAAAGACTCTTTAGAGAAAAACACTCAGAGAGAAATGTTTAAGAGAAAGTCTCTTAATATTCAAGGATAAATTTAATATACCTGTCTCTTTCCAACTAATGTCTATGGGCTAGGTCTACCATAGAACAGTAAGGTGTATTAATTTCAGACACTAATAATAATTCCATTTGGTAATTAAATTTTATTCTCTCGCTCTCTTTTTCTTTCTCTTTCTCAATCTTTCTCTTTTTCTTTCCACTTTTACTGCCTTGCACCCCTTAATTTATATGCTTATAAATATTTCATAGATAAGATAAGATTATCAAAAAATAAACATGTCTTCTGAAATTCTAAACAAGAATATATTTTAAAATCATTTCTAAATAATAAAAATCAATAATAATAATAATAATAATAATAATAATAATAACGGATTTTCTTTTATTTATAAGCAAATATACCCTGAAGAATTGCTGCAGGCCATGTAACTCAGTATGTTTCACATTTTCTCATGTTCTCAATAACATTGAAATGATAGCTCATGAGATTCTTCCTTTTGTTGTCACTGTGACTGGACAATAAAAGCATCCTAAGGAAATAAGGAGTTATTTTCTGGCTCACAGTTTCAGGGAGTCAGTCCACCATAGTGAGGAAAGCATGGATGGAGGAACCAGTCATCTCTAGTGGCAGAAATATATGGTGTGGTTGGTCTACACTTCAACAGACCAATAACAAAAGGGCATAGAGTGAAAGCTGGACCATCAATGTATGGTTATAAGTAAGCACATTTGTCAGCAAGGCTCCACAAACTGCATCGCCAACTTGGGACCAGATAATCAAACGCATGAACCTCAAAAGGATATTTCAGATTCAAACCATAATGGCTCTGTTTTAAGTACATTGACTTGATGTCATTATATTTCTGATTATTGTATCACAATAATCAAGGAGTTAAATAGGTACTATCTCTGCTCTCTTCTTCTCTGGCAATTTCCACTCTGTTGTTCAAAAGAGAAACCAATCTTAATTAATCAATTTTGGGTGCAAATTAAAATTTAAGGAATTGTGCATTTTATTTCATGTTATCACTTCAAAAATAAGCACAAAGTAGAAATGGAATTTTGTGCAGTAATTCTTGTTGGTTTTCTAGATAAATGACTCTGATGTTCCAAACAGTAGTAAACAGGCTGAAATCAAAATCTCTGCATTATTCTGCATAAAACCCTTGGGTTCATACAGTTTAAATAACTGATCAAAAAGCTAATACTATGGAGTAGTGCCAAAGCTGAAATAGATTTAAACCTGAGCCCATTGAAAGCCAGGATCTGCAGTCCTTTTAAATTGTCTTCTTCTTAAATTTGAAGAATGATCTTCGTTTTCTTCTTGTCTTCACTAATAGTCATTTATATAATTAGTCATGGTGAGACTCTGAACAATGCTTGTATCCTTGCTCAAGTATAGACAAATATTAGAGTATTTGATAAAGTATAAATATGAATTCAAGGTGGAGTATTCTATATAGTCACTATTGCAGAACATTTTAGGATCTGCCTGAAGTATAAATAGTGCATAAAGACTTTTATTACAGTTTAAAGCTTAGGACTTTTGCTTGAGCAGTCTCCCAGCTACTATTGATTTGTTTACTTATTTTAATCTCTGGCTTGCTTTTATTTATTTTTTATTTTTTTAATTTTATTTACATTTCAAACGTTATCCCCTTTTCTGGTTTCCCCTCCACAAACCCCTATCCCCTGCCTCTCCCCCTGCTTCTATGAGTGTGCTCACTCACCCACCCACTAACTCCCTTCTTACTGTCTTGGCATTCCCCTACACTGAGGCATCGAACCTTCACAGGACCAAGGGTCGTTCCTCCCATTGATGCCAGGTAAGGCCTCCTCTGCTACATATGAAACTGGAGCTATGCAAACCCCTTCAGCTCCTTCAGTCCCTTCCCTAACTCTTCCATTAGGGTCCCGCTGTGCTCAGTCCAATGGTTGGCTGCCAGCATCTGCATCTGTATTGATCAGGATCTGGTAGAGCCTCTCTGGAGACAGCTATATCAGGCTCCTGTCAGCAAGCACTTCTTGGCATCCACAGTAGTGTCTGGGTTTGATATCTGCTTATGGGATGGATCCCCAGGTGGGGCGGTCTTTGGATGGTCTTTCCTTCAGTCTCTGCTCCACACTCTGTCCTCGTATTTCCTTTAGACAGGAGCAATTCTGGTTTAAAAATTTGGAGATGAGTGGGTGGCCCCATCTTCCCAATCGGGGACTTTGGATATGGTCTCTACAGGTTCTCTCTCCCCTTTGTTGGGCATTTCAGCTAATCTTATTCCTGTTGGGTCCTGGGAGCCTCTTAACTTCTTAGAATCTGGGACTTTCTGGTGGCTACCCCCAGCTCCCCATCCCCCATTGCTACACACCTCTGTTCAATTTCCCGACCCTCTGTATATCACCCCCACCTCCTCCCTTACCTGATCCTGCCCCCTATACCCCCCTTCTCTTCCTCCAAAGTCCTTCCCACCCTCTACCTCCTATGAATATTTTGTACCCCCTTCTAAGAAGGAATGAAGCATCTACACCTTGGTCTTTCATCTTAAGCTTCATATGGTCTGTGAGTTTTACCATAATTATTCCTAGCTTTTTGCCTAATATCCACTTATCAGTGAGTACATACCATGTGTAATCTTTTGTAACTGGGTTACCTCTTAAACTTAACCTGACAATTCTATTCTGTGACCCACCACCTGGCTAGCTCTATACCTACCAACTCCACTAAGGTCCAAGTCTGTTACCTTCCGCGTGCTGTCTGAATCCTGCCTCTCCTTGCCTTCCCTGTGTTGTTCTCTGCCCTCACACATTCTACCTCAGCTATTTGCTGTCAGACTTTTAGTACAACCAATCAGAAGTGAGACAACACCTGATACATCTCTTAGATTGCCTTTAGGAAGGTGAGAAAGTTCAAACATACAAAATAGAAAACCTGGTAATGGGCCATAGAAATGACAATACCAAAATCCTGCCAGTATTTAGCTCTCTGCTGGTACAGATTTAGCAATCAAACATACAAAGACACACCTTAAAACAATTTGAGCAAGGTCACCCCAACAACTATTTTCTTTAAATGAATTATAGTAATATCCACATTAGGTCTACATACTACATCCACTTAGTTTACATATTAAGTATACAATAAATATAGGTTTAGCAGTGATGTGGGAACTGGTGAGTATAGCAAAATCTAGCTCATTAATAAATATAGTTGTGGTTAATTATATAAAGTATATACTTCAAATTACTGAAGATACATTGGTATTGAAAGTTTAGTGTTAATTTGGGTATATCACAAGAACTTTTATAATCTAATAAAATGAAGTTTTTTATTATAAGAAAATGGAGGTAGGAATCTCTTGGGAGAGTTGTGCACAGTTCCATAGTACCCAGAGTTCCAGGAGACTCTCAATAAAATTAACTGTGAAACAAATCTCATAGTAGAGCTAGAAACTTGTCTCTGGAAACAGACAAGTTCTCTGTGAAATTAATGTTCTATTTTAAATGAACAGTTAATAGAGGCGAAATTGTCATTTAAAGCCAAAGTTCCTCATCTTATGAAGACTGTACTTTATCTCCAATGATTGAGAAGTGGTTTTCTTTATGGCTTCTAATTTAAGAATTGGCAGAAAAATTATCTGTAAGGCATTGATGACTGCTAGGGCATCACAGATTAAAAGTTAGAATTTTTAAATTGTCTTATAACACTAACCTTAATTAAATATATGAAATATTATTTATGTGAATGCACACCCATAAACACACACACATACACACACACACACACACACACACACAGAGAGAGAGAGAGAGAAAGAGAGAGAGTACAATAATCAACAGTTGGTTGAATGGAAGTTCAGAGTGAAATAATAGAGGAGTAGAGAGAAAATTGTTCAATGCGTACTGTTATAGTTAGAGAAGACTAGAAAGTTTACGCATATACAATGCAGTAAAGTCAGTTTAGATAATAATATATTATGTATTTCAAAAAAGGATGAAAAGAAAAGCCTTTCAAAAACTCTCCTCATAAAGAATGATAGTGGAGGAATAGATACATACACCCTGATTACACATTATCTACATGAACCAGAACACAACACAACACAGCAAAATTATATTTAATGTTGTTTTATTGGTTAAAATGTATGTTTTACATTTTTTGTTTGTTTACAAAAAATGGCATGCCAAATTAGTTCCCCAGCTTTCTGTTTATCAGAAAGCTAAGTCAACAATCCTATCATGTGACAATTTTGTTATATACAAAATTCAAGCAACAAATACTTTTAATAGTACTTCATAATTTTAAACAAATTTAGTTTTATCCCAGATATATATCCTCTTAATCCAAATACTTTCATGTTAAGACACAAGTAGGTAACTTTTACAGCTTTTGAAAAGAAATGAGTCAGCCTCAAAGTTAAACAGTTAAGAGTTGGGTTTAGATTGAATCCCTTGTTTGGGTAGTGACTCACACAAGTTCACAAGTATCTCTTTCTTTCAAGCTTTCAACTGCATTTTCTCTATGCTGTAGTTTCATATTTAAATCAGCTCTCACTTGATCATGGCAAGGTATATGCAAACACTCATGTTCTAAATCTTTAAAATGCTCACAACAGGATCCATTCTTTCCCAATAGTCTTAGAAGTCCCAAGACTGAATCTCTGGGCTAGCTTGGACCATGTGCCTGTACAGTTACAGTCGTTGACAATGGAGTCATCCTCAGTAACACCCACAGAAGACTGAGGAGAAAAAAAAAATTTCTTCAACACCAAACCAAGGGCTCTTAGAAAAACACAGAAGAGAGATATTTACATTGCAACATATTTTATAAAACACAACAGGTTCATGACATATTTCAAAATTTTTCTTTCCTAGCCAATATCTAGACTACTACCCAGACACCACCATTCTCCTTATGAATGAAATGTATGCTGAGTGATTCCCACCAAGAGCTCTGGTTTACACATGTACTTGCAGAGAACATATCCATCAACTTCTGGTATTTTTTCATATCTCCATCTTCATTTAAATTCCAACACAGAGGGCTCAGTCAGTTATTTTTATATATAAAAATTTAATCTGCTTCCAAGTCTTCAATTGTCATCTTTACTCTTTGTAAAATCAGTAAGGAACATTATTGATTCATTCTTAGCCCAACCATGTATTTCCCTGTAAAAATAGAAGTAAATGGATAAATCAAAGAAATGGATTTCTACCAGTGGGTAGAGGAGGTCCTTGAGGGTCTGGGATGTGTGGGGTGCATGCTGCTAGGTTTCCCTTCTCTGGAGGCACAAATGGTTTCTCAGTTTCCATTCTGTCCCCTCAGTGGGTGTTTGAGAATCACATATGGGCTCTAGTCCTCAGTTCTAGTACCATTCGACAATGTCCCCTTTTTATTTCATTGCTTTCCTTGGACCAACAGTATGTATTAATTACTTTTGCCTAACTGACTAAAGTACCCAGGAGAACTACTTAAAGGGGAAATATTTCTTTTGGCTCATCAGTTCAGAGGTTTCAGAATGTGGGGGCATGACTAACCATCACCCCATGATTAGGCAGAACGGTATAATAACTCCAACAAATATCAGTAGCAGAATATGAAGGTAGAACATATAGTAGAGGAGCTTCAATACCTTATGGAAGACAGGAAGCAAAGAATCAAGTACAAAAATGGAAGTACTCTAGGGTGTGTCCCTTGTGGCCTACTTTCTCCAGCTAGACATCACCTCCATCTTCTCTAACCTTGCCACACACACACACACACACACACACACACACACACACACACACATCAGGGCACTCCTGATCTAATTGTCTTTGGAAATACTCCACAGACACCTGAAGAGGTTTAGCAATCTAGGTTTCACTCCATCCAATCAACATGACATTTAAGATAAACCAAGCACAGCCCAAGTTGGAATTTTAAAGACCTCTCAGCTTCCTTTTTGCTTGTAAATACTTGAAAATCCAACCATCTTACAATTTAACGAACCTCCTTAAGTACAAACTGCCCCCATATTTTAACATGCACCCTTCTTAAAATCTCTACAGGTTTCTATGTGTCTGATTTTATTATACATCTGATTTGAGATACAAGTATACCAGCACCATCACAACAATGTTTTTAAAGCTATATTCCTCCTTCTCTGTGTTTGCATACACATTTCTGCTCTGCAAACAGGCTATTGTGACAAGATACATTTGAGAACCTTGAAGTCTTTTGTATACCCAGCTCAGAAGGCCCTGCTCGTACCAACTTAAGTCCTTAAATCTCCACAAAATATTTATGACCACATCGTTGAGTTGGTATTAACCCAGAGATCTCTATAGCTACTATGTACTACAGAGATAAACAATTCTATTTTCCAACCATGCAAATCTTTTCTTGCTTGATCCCCTTTACATTTCTTGTTAGCACATCAGTCCTTTTGTCATCCAGTGTTTTTTTGTTGTTGTTGTTGTTTTGGTTTTTGTTTTTTCTTTCATGCCTGATCATATAGAATAGGTAGAAGAAAAGTCCTGGAAACTTGTTTTCTTCTTGGAAACATTTTGACCTAAGTTGGAATATACATGTTATTTTCTACCTGACCACTTATTGTAGTCAACTGTTTTGTCAATTAATTTGTGACAACACTAGTGTATAGGTTGTTGTCTTCTTAGCCTTAAGGAAAAGTTTCTACATTATCTTCCTAGATTTGTTTTTTTAAAAAATATTTATCTTTCTCCAACTTTTGGAAGTTCCTTATACCATGATTTTTGTTGTAGTCAATTTTTACATGAAATATATAATGCTATGGAACAGACTTTCAAAATTGCATTGTTGCTTACACATTTACCTATTGGCTGGCTAGTCATGTTGATCGTCAGGCTGTGATGGTCACAGTTAGGGTCTGCCACTTGCCAGAGTTACCTGAAAACATGGCTAGAGACTGGTTATGCATATGCACATTACGACTGCCTGGCTAACATCTGGGACAATGATGGTGATGGTGCCACATAAATAACATCATTTCATGGGGAGATGGCTCAGCAGTAAAGAGAACTGCTACTGTTTCAGAGGAGCAGGGTTTCAGTACTTGTCAGCTCATAATTGTTGCTCACACCAGTTCCAAAGGATTTGATGCCCTCCTCTGATTTCTACAAGTACTAGGTAAGTATATGGTACATTTACAAACATACATATAACATAATATAAAAATAAATAAATATTTTTCTTAAAGATAGTTGCTTAGACATTATTCAAATGGTTGTGACAGAATTTAAAGACAAAACGTCAAAACAAAAAGAACCTATGAGGTCCAGACTCAAAACAGAAATATCATCAGTCCTCTTCTGTCACACTGTATCTGCAAAACGGAGCTACCATGTCAAAGTAGATTCAATAGGCAGACAAACACCCTCCAAATAATATTGATGGAAAGAGGAGCAAAGTCAGGTTAAAAAAAATGCCTAGAAGGTTTGCTGGATCTCTTGCCAGGTTTGCTGGATCTCTTGACAGGTTTGCTGGATCTCTTGCCAGGTTTGCTGGATCTCTATTTCCCTCTTCCCAGTGTGGCCACATTGAATGACATACTAATTCAGTTTACATTTCTACTGAGTTACTACTTCAAATATTTTAAGGATTATGTTGAACCGGTCAGTTACATTTTGAAATCAAATTCCAATATGTTTTACATATTCTAAATATTGTCACAATGTTAAAATCAAAGTTCAAATTGGAAACTCAAGGAACAATTTAATCAATAATTTGAAATTTTTATTTTAGAATTATTGATGCTCTGGATATAAATTTAATAAAATGCATAATTATCAATATTTATGTTAAAAACATATCATTGTGGTCATTTTGGGGAAAAATGCATACTTAATGAACAGCCCAATTCGTGAACTGTACACTCTGATTTTCTTATTAAAGAAGGGGAGAAGTCAGTGTATGGAGTCTGAACATTTTTCTGAGTAACAGTTTGTCCTGTGATACATTATAAACAGTGAGGGGATTCATTAGTCTTCAAATAGCTTCCAATCCTGACACCAGGACATTTTCCTGCATCTCTAACCAAAACAAAAGGAAGAGTGTAATCAGGATTTCTTTCTCTAATAACTATTTAATTAGTATGTGTGTATGTATATGTGTGTCTGTGTGTGTGTGTGTGTGTGTGTGTGTGTGAGAGAGAGAGAGAGAGAGAGAGAGAGAGAGAGAGAGAGAGAGAGAGAAAGGGGGAGAGAGAGAGAGAGTGCATCTTTGCAGGTCTGTGTATGCCATGTGTGAATGCCCTTGACAGAAAAAGAAAGCATTGCATCCCCTAGAACTGAAGATAATGGAGATTACGGACCACCAGTGTGGGTACTGAGAACTAAACTCTAGTCCTCAGGTAGAGCAGCAAGTATCTAAACAACTGAGCCATTCCTCCAGACTGAGATCTCTTTTGTAACTACAGGAAAAAGCAGGGCAGACCACTGACTCAGAAAACAGCTCTGTTCCCAGCAGTTATTTGCCTTCAGAAGCTTTCTCTGCATTAGTGTCCTCAAACAAAGCAAATTAAGACTGAACTTTTTTTTTAATAACTGAACAAGAAGACAGAAAAACGCATATGAGTAAATAGTGAATAGACCTTATAGGAGGACTGGAGTCCAGCAACCTTTCTTAAACACATCACCTACCTGAAGAGCCTCGGGAACTACCAGACTCCAACAGGAAAAAGCACTTGAAAACAGCCATGGAACAGCTCGTCAATATGCTTGCATTTTTCTGTGTGCCCAATAATTATTTGGAAGGAAACCCTGGAGGAATTGATCCACTATGAGTTCAGGTGCTTATTTATTGAATAGATTTGAAAAAAATAAAAATAGCATGGACTAGTATTTGAACAGATTTCAGTCAGTAATATTAAGACCCATCAGTGAAGTTAGACACTCTTGCTAGAACCATGTCCTTGTCTCCTGTATTGTTATTCTTAAACAGAGGGCCAAATGGATAGAGAAAGATGGTAAACTATTCACAATAGCCTTTATACTGTGGAAGACCATACAATCCTAATTCACAAATAGCTCTGAATTCCTTGAAATATAAAAAGTTTATTTCATAAAGTTGTACTTTTATAATAAAACAGGTGCATTGATAACCTAAAATTTAATTTTTAGGTTATCTGCTGTCATCTGAAATAATAATAGCAATTTTAAAAATAACCAGACTCCCCATAGTGAAGCAACAAACTGCTGTAGGGGTCGATGTCAGAATACAAGTTGATTTTCTCTGCTCAGAAACAGGATGTGGTCTGAAAAACTTTGTTGTTCAAGATTGCTTACACTGTAAAAATCCAGCAAGAAACTAGAGTTAAAGTCCCTGTGCAGCAATTATTCTTACTGTCAGCAGAAGCAGAATTTACCTCCACAGGAAAATCTGAGGAGTCAAATGCACCATCATGTAGAGGTGGAACGACTCTCTGGTGTTTACTCTTGGACTGCTAATATAAAAGTCTCCCGTAAGAAGGACCAGGGCTCTTGGTTTGATGAATGTGGGTAGAGAAAGATCCAAATAGCCAACTTGGTTCAGACACAAAATTCGTTATTCTCTATGAAAGTCTACCTGGGGAGTGGGAGTGGTGAGTAGTCACCTGACTCAGTTTAACATAGGTGCTCTCCTGGGATGGTTACTTCCTGTACATACCCATTCTGGGAGTTCGTTTGACAGTATGCCTATATTTTGTTTCTGTTCATTTTTCATATATAAAACCTAAGTCTATGACTTGGCCATTTATCACCTTCTAGCCAGCCTTCATATTAGGCCACTACTTTCCTGTTGAAACTAATTGTTTGCTGCACACAGATCTTCAGGATACACACTCTTCTCTATATAGTGGTAGCTGTCTCATGGGGAACCGGGATAATGAAACGGGGAAAAGCAACTGGTCAACCAACAGTAAGCAGCAATTACTGCCAAGGAGGCACTGGCAGGTTTCTATGGTGTTGTCCTTCAGACCTCAGGAGGGCAACTGGATAATAGGATCTCTCCTCTGGGGGTTTGTCACATGCAGTTATCACTGGCAGAAAGCAAGTAACTACTGCTTTGATTGTGTGTGTGTGTGTGTGTGTGTGTGTTCGCGCGTGCGCGTGTATACACACACACACACACACACACATACACATATAGCAGCATTTCCATATCTTAAAAAGTAAGAAATTTATAGAGACTGTATAAATAAATAATACCCTTTCACCGTTATCCTAAAAAAATAGTTCTTTTGTTAATAAGATATATCTGCTTTGTTTTCCTAAAAGAGAATTTATTGCCATATTTTATCATCATCATCATCATCATCATCATCATCATCATCATCATCATCATCATCATTATTATTATTATTATCTTCATGCACTTTCTGACTAGCTACAGCATTTGCTCCCAGATCTTTGGACTCTAGTTATTTTCAGATTAAAATATGTTATTATTCAAGGCGCAGCGGTGATGCTTATCTGGAGATTGTCCCATAAACACTGTGGGAAGTTTGGCATTTGAGAGAGAAGGCCTCAGTCAGCAGGGGTGTGGAGCAGACTCTACAGACAGCCCTAAAAGAAGAAGATTCAGCTAGTGGAAACCAGTTGGGGGATGAGGGCGGGGCTAGGAATGAAGCCAGCGGGTGTACCCACATTGCACCGCAGGAGCCTCCAAGGGGCTGTCAAAGGCAGATAAGCAGGCATGCATGGAATTCAATTTGTGCTGGTCCAGGAGTCAGCAGTGCAATGAATGACACCCACAAGAGCCTCTTTGAATAGTTTGGAAATTAAACCTCATTTTCAAACCTCCTGATAAATAGCAGGCTGGACAGCCCTGGTATGGAAAAGACTAGGATCCCACAAGAGTGGGATCTCTAGGGATACTTTCTTTCGGAGGAAGAAAGTACATTAGTTACATGAAGTCAAGAAACTTGATCCAAAAGCACCGCAAAGCCTGTCTGAGGAAAGGTAATGCTCTCATTGTTCTAGCTGCTGCTTGGGTAGCCATGAGGTAAGGTTTCCAGAGAGAGAAGCCTTGTGTCTGTGCACACCCAGAGAGTTTACAGATAGACATACACATATGCGGCAAGGACTTGAGTTTCCTGCCAGGAAATACTGCAAAGGATCCCAGGTGCCTTGCCAAGAGCAGAAACTACACACCAAAAGGAGTCACGCTGTTCCACGAAGAATCCAGCTTAGATGTGTTTCCTAGATGATCTTATATACAGTAAAGATGAGTCTAACACAAGACAATTTCCAAAATCAATACAGTCACAGTACAGCTGCAAAAAATGTGTATTCTGTCTCTGACAACACAGCTTCACTAAGCCACATCCGTGGGTTCTCCCCGATGAAGCAGGGAGTCCGGCCAATTGTTTCCTGATAAAGCAGGGAGGGCTCGGGCCAGGCTGTCTTTCTTCTGATTGTTTGCTCTGTCAGGTTGCAGAGGAACCTCTTTCCTCTGCCTGTGGTGTCCCTTCTCCTTCCTCTGCCTACTCCTGGCCCTCTATACTCCTTTATTTCAGAATTTTTTCCCACAATACCTTGCTGATTGTTGTCTAATCGGAAGTTCATGCTTCTAAAAACTCCCCCATTGTGCATTTATTGAGTAGGAAGTTATGAATAAGACACTAATCTCAGTCCCTTTTCTATACTCAGGACTTAGGTTTGTGTCTGGTACGCAGCAGGAATTCAGAAAAACATTTTTGGCTGTATGCATTAAAATGGTTTTAAGAGATTTTAAAATGATTTATTTTTTTCTATCGATAGTAATGGCAGTAATGAGCTTTTTGGAAAAGTCTAGAAACTCCTAGGAATAAAACTAAATACCACAGGCAAGGAAGTGGGACTTCCCATTCCAATAAGCTGAAACAAGGCAGTTGCGACAAAAATGGTCTCCCTCCAAGATCCTTGCACTTATCACCTAGATGTCTTTGCTCTCTTTTGCTCTCACCCCCTGTACCATACATCTTCATCGTCCATCCTTCTTTTCTGAAGACAAGGAGGTCTTTCTTAAACAGAATGCTGAAAAAATATTCATCACCTAAAGTTTAATACACTCAATATAAAGATAAAGCCCTGAGTTCTTTGGCCAAGTCCTGACTACCTCTTACCAATCCGTTCTTCAACACTTACACTACAGGCTTCCTGGCTTATTTCTACTGCAACTGAAATACTGCGAATGAAATAAAGTAGATGTGTTGGAGTCTTTTATATACTGACCTAAACCTTATTTGCAAAGCAAAAGCATGCAGAGCTGTACCATTCTGGTTATTTACAGATAGTCTTTCTAATGAACTACTTCTCTCTTTTAAACCTGGTTGGCGCTTATTTTATATAATTACCTGCATTCTGCCCAGAATCCTATAAACTGATCTTTATAGAATGCTTGGAAAAGAAATTGATGCTCATCTTTTGAGTACCTAAACACAAAACACTGCAAAGTGGATTTAATTGAAAGACCCCCATAAACTGCATGGACAGTGGGATAAGTTTGAGGTACATGAACATGACATGGTAATACTCCCCATGGCCAGGAGTGGCCAGTTGATGAATTTGGGGAAACATGGAGAAAACATGGTAACATTCCCCATTCCCCATCCTTCTATAGACAACTGTTTCAGTGACTGATACTTACAGAGAGCATGCCTTTGTTGAGACCTGTTCTTGGTATCCTGCCTACAGTATGTAACAGTATATAAACAGCACTGTTTCAGAGTGACTGTTCAACAGTTCAATCAAGATTTCATAGAGATAGAAAAGGAAACCTTCCCAGATCCACCCCTTCTCAATATGTACTCAGAGAAATGAATACATTTTGTAGGATGGATGTACAATGAAAACAGAGATGATGTAGCCGTTCGTGATGCAGATGTGAATCAAAGGCATGCATTATACATAAACACTTAACTTTTAACTACTGAATACTAGGATAGTACAGATGTGCCCCAGCTGTATGACTGTAGGGTTTTATCATCTTATACACATGCACACACACATATGCACAAAATGCTATTTCTAAAACATGGCTTAATTTAACTTAGGTTGCATCTTTCACCAAAACAGTATCTTTTCAACTCCAATAATTATTTTTGTTAGAATTTGACTGTCAGGTTTTTAAAATACAGTAAATTACTAGTAAGTTTTAGAAATGAATACCCTCCACATGAAGTTCTGTACTCCAATATATTTGCTATTTAAGACTGTGTTAAGTGGATTAAGATGTGTTTCCATCCTTTTCTGAATGATTTTTTTTTTCTGAAATGAGAGCTTCCTGCAAAAAAAAAATCATAAAGGGTATGGGGATAGAGCTTTTGGAAGTTGGAATTTCAGGCTTATATTTTTTCTCTTTTCCATAAGACAAACTCAGGTGTCAACTGTCAGCATATCATTTCTTTTTCATTGAGCTGTTTGCCCAGTGTTCACAAATCCAATTACATTTCAGTACCATCAAATAAGATTCTTACATGATTTTATTCTGCAGCTCTGAATTTATTTCCAGCTACTTTTCACTTTGCTTGCCTAAAAAGAAAATTTGCCATCTCCCTCCCCCCCCGGGTGGTGGTGGTGATAGTGTACTATATCATGAAGTTTTCAACTTCAACATGGTCTACACAAACATTCTTCCAAGTAGCAAAGAGCAGCCTGCTTCACAGTTTGAATCTCATTAAGAAGAGAGGTTCTTGTGTGTCTCTTTTTGTGCAGAGGCTAAGCTGCCATTTTTGACAGATAAGAAACATGTATACTTATTTTAGAGCTGACTCTTCCTGAGCACCTAAGACCAGACTGAAGTACAAATTGGATCTTCTTTGCCTTCAAATCTCACCTTTCCAACACATTTGCATTTACTCTGATAGTCACGGTAGAGTTACATGTAAGCACATTTCTTTTGCTCTAAAGAGAGCCTTTGCTTCAGCTTAAATGTGCTGCTTTCACTCTGGCTTGCACATGGGGAAAGCACAGGAATGAGAATGCAAACCAGGTAACTCAAGCCATAGTTAGCGCCCCAAACCATCAGAATTAAGGTTGTCTCTTAATTCTGGATGTAATAAAGACTTGGAAGCATCCATTCAGACCTTCCTTGCTTTGTGTACCCGGTCTATGAACCAAGTATCTAGGGTTGCTTTGCTGTTAGCCCTCCTATTGATGCTCAAAGAATAAAAAACAGATGTCATGACTTATTAGCCCTGCACTCGATGTTCAGAGAATAAAAGAGGCCACCACTGGACCTATTCTTGCCCCTGGAAGAAGTGCAAAGGTCCTCTACAGCCTATAAAATGCTTTACTGTCAAGTTTCTCACATCCTCTTACCATGCTTCTTTCTAAGATATTAGCTAACAAACCTTTAAAGACGCATATTAGCTCAACTTGAAATAACTAATAGCATGGCTAATAGTTAATACTCTATAAAATCTTTCAACCTTTAATATTGCTTCAAGTGACTTGATAGCTTTGTAAGATTTTTTTTTTTCAGCAGTAGAAATGAAATAAAAAATGTTGAGAAAGAACTCTGTCACAGTCACATGATTAAGTCACAGAACTCTGGCACAAATGAGGGCACTCTCAGAAAAAATAATGATGTAAAGCCACAGCCCTTTCTTCTGAAATAATCTCGTCTTGTTTTACTCTCCTGCTGCTAAGTGGGTTGTGCTGTTGGTGTGATGGCCATTTGGAAACGTTAGCAAATTTTGAGCCACACATGGTAACTTGCATTTAATCACTTTTGTGTGGACATTTATAGCATCAATGATTAATTATTTCTATATATAATATTATTTCAGGCCAACAAGCAATTTGGCAATCAGTGAGATTCAGCCTATTCATGATATGAGCCTTAGGTGTGGCACACTAGAAAAGACACTTGAGTCTTTTTCTTGTTAACTTTGAGATGATCCCAGTTCAGAAAGTGCTAAGAGATTAGCTGCCTTTCTGCTCAGAAACAAGTTTTTGACACTTCTAAGATAATTGGCTGATTATTTGACTTCCTTCTATAACTGCAGAAGTACTAGGGCTAGAAATGTGTTGCAATGCCCTCTTCACATTTATCCACAGACCTGTGTACCTTACCATAAAGCTCACTTATCATATAAATCTATATTAATTTTTTCTTTCCCTTCTTTAATTACATTATAAGTGGAAGCCAGCAACTCTGATCTGATGATTAACCATTTTATTCACTGAAATTTTGAATTATATCCTCCTTCTCGATTGTCCCTCCACAACCCCCTGTCCCATCCTTCCTCTCCCATCCCCTCTGCCTTTATGCTCTATGAAGATGCTCCTCCACCCACTCCCCCATTCCCACCTCACTGTTCTAGCACCTATGCTGGAGAATCAAACCTCTACAGGACCGAGTGTCTCCCCTCCCAATGATGTCAAAAAAGGCCATCTCCTACTATTATTGTGTGAGTAAGGTTTATTTTACAAATGTGGGAGCTCTTGCATTTGGGGCATCAATGTTCAGAATTGAGAGTTTATCCTGGTGGACTTTTCCTTTGATCAGTATGCAATGTATGTCCTTCCCCATCTTTTTTATAACTTTTGGCTTAAAGTCTATTTTATTGGATGACTACTCCAGCTTGTTTCATGGAACCATTTGCTTGGAATTTTTTTCCAGCCTTTTACTTTGAGGTAGTGTCTCTGTCACTGAGGTGTGTTTCCTGTATGCAGCAAAATGCTGGGTCCTGTTTGCTATCCAGTCAGTTAGCCTATGTCTTTTTATTTGGAAATTGTGTCCATTGATGTTGAGAGACATTAAGAACCAATAATTGTGGTTTCCGGTTATTTTTTTGTTAAAGTTGGAATTAGGTTTGGGTTTCTTGTGAGAAGATTAATTTCTTGTTTTTTGTTGGGTGTAGTTTCCTCCCTGTGTTGGAGTTTTCTTTCTATTACCCTCTGTAGGGCCGGATTAGTGGAAATGTATTGTTAATTTGGTTTTGTCACGGAATATCTTGGTTTCTCCATCAATGCTAATTGAGAGTTTTGTTGGGAATAGTAGCCTGGACTGGTATTTGTGTTCTCTTAGGGTCTGTATGACAACTGCTCAAGATCTTCTGGCTTTGAGAGTCTCTGGTGAGAAGTCTGGGATAATTCTGATAGGTCTGCCTTTAAATGTTACTTGACCATTTTCCATTACCACATTCAATATTCTTTGTTTTGTTCATTTGGTGTTTTTATTATTATATGATGGAAGAAATTTCTTTTCTGGTCCAATCTGTTTAGTGGTCTTTAGGTTTCTTGTATGTTTATGGGCATCTCTTTCTTTAAGTTAGAGAAGTTTTCTTCTATAATTTTGTTGAGGAAGTTCACTGGACCTTTGAGGAGGGAGTCTTTGCTCTCTTCTATACCTATTATTCTTAGGTTTAGTCTTTTCATTGTGTACTGGATTTCTTGAATGTTTTGAGTTAGGAACTTTTTGCTTTCTATATTTCTTTGACTGTGTCACTGACTTCTATGGTATATTCTATGCCTGAGATTCTCTGTTTTATCTCTTGTATTCTGTTAATGGCACTTGCATCTGTGACTTCTGCTCTCTTTCCTAAATATTCTAACTCCAGGGTTGTCTCCCATCATGGTTTTTTTTTTTTCATACTTTATTTACATTTCAAATCTTTCCCCCTTTCCAGATCTCCCCTTTGGAACCTTCCCATTGCCTCCCCTTCATCCTGCCACTAGAGGGGTATTCATCCAGCCACCCACCCATCCATTCTCATCTATCCTCCTTGGCATTCTCCTGTACTGGGGGATCTAACACCCTCAGGCCCAAGGGCCTCTCCTCCCCCTGATGGCTAACAAGACCCTCCTCTGCTGCATATGTAGCCACCACGATGGATCCCTCCATGTGTATTCTTTGGTTGGTGGATCAGTCTCCAAGAGTATCGGGGGGTCAGGCCAGTTGCCACTGTTGCTGCCTCCCTGGGGCTGCACATTCCCTCAGCTCTTTCAGTCCCTTCTCCAACTCCTCCATCTGTAACCTCAAGCTCAGCCCAATGATTGCTGTGAAGTGACTCTTGGGTATTCCAAACTTTTGGGCTAATAACCACTTAACAGTGAGTACTTACCCTCAATGTTCATTCTTTTGTGACTGCGTTACTTCACTCAGGATGACATTTTCAAGTTCCATCCATTTGTCTGTGAATCTCATGAACTCATTGTTTTTAATAGCTGAGTAGTATTCCATTGTGCAAATGTACCACATTTTCTGTATTCATTCCTCTGTTGAGGGACATCTGGGTTGTTTCCAGTTCCTGGCTATTATAAATATGGCTGCTATGAACATAGTGGAACATGCGTCTTTATTACATGTTGGAGCATCTTCTGGGTATATGCCCAGGAGTGGAATAGCTGGGTCCTCAGGTAGTATTATGTTCATTTTTCTGAGGGTCCGAGAAACTGATTTCCAGAGAGGTTGTATCAGCTTGCATTCCCACCAGTAATGGAGGAGTGTTCCTCTTTCTCCACATCCTCGCCAACATCTGCAGTCACATGATAACTTGGTCAAGGAAGAAATAAAGAAAAAAATCAAAGACTTCCTAGAATTTAATGAAAATGAAAGTACAACATACCCAAACCTATGGGACACAATGAAAGCAGTGTTAAGAGGAAAACTTATAGCTCTGAATGCCTCCAAAAAGAAACTGCAGAGAGCATATACTAGCAGCTTAATAGCACAGTTGAAAGTTCTCAAACAAAAAGAAGCTAATACACCCAAGAGGAGTAGAAGGCAGGAAATAATCAAATTAAGGGTCGAAATCAACCAAGTAGAAACTAAAAGAACTATACAAAGAATTAACAAAACCAGGAGCTGGTTCTTTGAGAAAATCAACAAGATAGATAAACCCTTAGCCAGACTAACCAGAGGGCACAGAGACAGTATGCAAATTAACAAGATTAGAAATGAAAAGGGAGATATAACAACAGATTGAGGAAATTAATAAAAATCATCAGATCCTACTACAAAAGCCTATATGCAACAAAATTGGAAAATCTGGAGGAAATGGACAAGTTTCTAGGCAGATACCAATTACCAAAGTTAAATCAGGATCAGATAAACCATCTAAACAGTCCCATAACCCCTAAAGAAATAGAAGCAGTCATTAAAAGTCTCCCAACCAAAAAAAGCCCAGGACCAGATGAGTTCAGTGCAGAATTCTACCAGACCTTCAAAGAACACCTATTCCCAATACTCTTCAATTTATTCCACAAAATAGAAACAGAAGGAACACTACCAAATTCATTCTATGAGGCCACAGTTACACTGATACCAAAACCTCAAAAAGACCCAACAATAAAAGAAAACTTCAGACCAATTTCCCTTATGAATATCAATGCAAAAATACTCAATAAAATTCTCACAAACCAAATCCAAGAACACATCAAAACGATCATTCACCATGATCAAGTAGGCTTCATCCCAGGGATGCAGGGATGGTTCAATACCTGGAAATCCATCAATGTAATCCACTACATAAACAAACTCAAAAAACAAACCCCATGGTCATTTCGTTAGATGCTGAAAAAGCATTTGACAAAGTTCAACATCCCTTCATGATAAAAGTCTTGGAAAGATCAGGAATTCAAGGAACATACCTAAACAAAGTAAAAGCAATATACAGTAAACCAGTGGCCAACATCAAACTAAGTGGAGAGAAACTCTAAGCAATCCCACTAAAATCAGGGACTAGACAAGGCTGTCCTCTCTCTCCCTATCTATTCAATATAGTACTTGAAGTTTTAGCTAGAGCAATTAGACAACAAAAGGAGGTCAAAGGGATACAAATTGGAAAGGAAGAAATCAAAATATCACTATTTGCAGATGATATGATGGTATACTTAAGTGAGCTGAAAAACTCCACCAGAGGTCTGCTACAGCTGATAAACACCTTCAGCAAAGTAGCCGGATACAAAATTAACTCAAGCAAATCAGTAGACTTCCATTGTGTTTTCTTTAGTGGTTCTAGTTCCATTTTTAGATCCTGGACAGTTTTGTTCAATTCCTTCACCTGTTTGATTGTGTTTTCCCATATTTCCTTAAGAGATTTATTTCCTCTTTAAGAGCTTCTACTTGTTTACCTGTGTTCTCTTGTGTTTCTTTAAGGGAGTTATTTGTATCCTTCTTAAAGTCCTCTGTCATCTTCATGAGATGGGATTTTAGATCTAAATCTTGCTTTTCAGGTGTGTTGGGGTATCCAGGGATCGCTGTGGTAGGAGAATTTGGTTCTGATGTTGCCAAGTAGTATTGATTTCTGTTGCTTAGGTTTCTTCACTTGCCTCTTGCCATCTGGTTATCTCTGGTGTCAACTGGCCTTGCTGTCTCTGACTGGGACCTGTCTCTTCTGTGAGCCTGTGATTACAGATGTGTCAGAACATCTGGACATCAAGCTGCGTCTGGGTGTGGGCTTACTGGGTAGGAATCAGAGCACAGTCTCTCTTCCAGGAGCAGGTGCAAACTGTAAAGATCATGTGTCTCTGTCTGGGTAGGGTTTCTGTATCCCCTGGGTCCCAGGAGTAGCAGTTAGGCTAGGTGCTGGGGCAGGGTTTGGGGCTTCACCTGTGATCCTGGATGTGTCAGAACTCCTGGGGGTCAAGCTGCAGCTGTGTGTCATGAGTCTAGTGTATAATTTACTGATTTGTTTTTAAAAATCCTTTCACTGTTTTATCATCTGTCCAGTAGATAGATAGATAGATAGATAGATAGATAGATGATAGATAGATAGATAGATAGATTGACAGATAGACAGACAGACAGGTAGATATGTAGATGTAGATAAAGATATATCATTTGTGCCAAATGTGGCACAGCAGAAGCTTCAGAACAATCACCTATTATGATTCCATGCTGCTAATGCTATGAGAATTCATCTATTGGCCACCAGAGGAAATAAGATACACAAATAGGAGATAAATCTCCTTATCTGAGCTCATGCTCAATTGGTCAAACACCAGACAGCAACAGATATCCGATAAAAATGATCATTGCATTAAAGCACTGAGCCTCAATTAACTTGTTGCTAAACTTTTTTTTTTTTTTGTCACATTGGCTTCTTGTCATTCGTCTTCAAATGCTTCCTGTCTTATTACAATTTTAAAAATGTATTCCTCTCTGCTTCAAAGAAAACATTGCTAACCTATATGTTTTGTATTAGGATACATAATAATTTTTTGTAATTTCTGTTAGTTAATTACTTCAATGTTTACCAGTGTGTGCACATATCTAGAAGAATGCCAGTATTTGTAATGCTAGGAAGATGCTAACAGAGACAGGACCTCAAAACCAAAGCTCACTTCAACATACTACCTGCATTCAATAGGAAGGTTATTTGTCAAAAGTTGGGATTCTTGCCAGCCAAATAGTCCTTGATAAACAGCACCATAAATATGTGTTTGCCATGAATGCATTTGGGCATTAGTCACACTCACAGTTAATAGTAAATCTAAACTATGCCTGCAATAATGATGTGGTGCTGTGTGTTTACCCTGCACAGTGCTCTAGACAAAAAAAATATAGCCATTGATACACATAGTTTGTGCCCTCTGAGAGAGAAAGAGAGAGAGAGAGAGATCAAACACAAGAGTGAGTCTTATGGTATAGATATGAAAACAGAAGAAATTGAGGAGAGTCAGGAGATGATAATATCCCATATCCAGAAGGATTTTTGGTTTTAGTTCATTATTGATTCAATCCAGCTTTCTTGTATTGGCCAAAAGCCAGTCTCATTTATGACTGTGAGGCCTCTTTACTCAGCACTGACTATGTTACTAATATCACCCAGAAACAATGTTTTACAAGTTGTCTGGATGATTTAACCTGTCCCACGCAAATTGTGACATAAAATTAATCATCCCAATAAAGCATTGGCAGGTTAGTAGATTACTGTTTTGCTTTACATTTCTGTCCCCACAGATCATAATAAATCAAAAGATATACATGCTGCTGGTAGCTTATTTTAAATCCCTTTGTGATAGCAGCCTGTGCTAGTCCTATGAACAGATGCATCAGTACAGTTTCCTTGCTAACTCTTTTCATTTCACAGAAGACAACTGTACACAAATTGTAATATACATACTTCTACTTTACAAGAAAATCACTAACAATGACATTGTCCTATTGACTTTATAAAAAAAGGAAGGCAAGAAGACATGAAAAGCTAAAGACTCTGTTACCACCTTATCACAGTTAAATATGCTAAAAGAAAGGTTTCAATCCTCCTTTGGAACCCAAAGAATATAAATTAATTTCCTATATTACCATAACATGTTATTAAAAATAAATTATATCATTAATGTAAGCTAATATTCCAAAATCAAGGTGTTAGGAAATCAGTGTCCTACCTATAAACTTGGATTCCTGGAAAGAAGCTGTGTCTGCACAGACTGATTGATCAATTATAATTTCAGTACTCTGGAGAGATTGGAGAGTTACAGCCCTAGAGGTTACTTAATTTGGGATAGCTTTAAAGTCCCCTCCCTGCTTCCAAAACAGTCACTTCTTGGCCACCACCATCCCAAAACTAATGTCCTGTCAATAATAGGTAAAAATGTGTTCAAATGTATTGGCTTAGCAGACAATGCCAAATCTAAGAGTGTCATCAAGCAGCATCATTGGCCTATAGAAAACCTATCCCCACCTTGCTTTAAACATCTCTCTGATGTACCCACCAATGTACTTGCCTTGACTTATGACTGTCTTTGTTCTGCAAACTATGAAACTATTTTCATGATGAAACATAGAATTTGGACTAGTTCATTGTGGGGCAGCGATCTGACAGGCCGACTGGCACACTGGTTGAGCACAGGCAAACTCTGGGAGACCCTGCAAACTAATTTGCAAGGGACCAGAAACGTGATGCCAAAGCTCCTGGGAGGCATTTTGTCTCCAGCCACAGTCACATATCATGCCCCGGTAGAGGTGTGGCCACACAGCCCCAAGCCATCCCCATGTTAGTGAGATAACTAGAGGTTTAGCCACGCCCCTTCCCAGTTACTATCTCTGCTCTGCCTCTCTGGGAGAGGCGGGAGGTACAGTTCCATCCATGCAACATTCCACATGATGAAAAACTTCCGGCACAAGCCTTTAATCCCAGCACTTGAGAGGCAGAGACAGGTGGATTTCTGAGTTTGAGGCCAGCCTGGTCTACAGAGTGAGTTCCGGGGCTACACAGAGAAACCCTGTCTCGAAAAACAAAACAAAACAAAACAAACAAACAAAAAACAAAAACAAAAAACAACAAAAAAGAAAGAAAATAAATGCCTTAGAATTATGGACTGTCTCTTCATCTGGATCCGCTGTGGGAAGCGAGGGATCCAGCCCTCGATTAATGAGCCACAGCTAACCTCTCACAGTGGGAATCCCAGCGCTCCTAGACGGTACCCATTCACCCAAGCCTAAGCAGTTAGCCCAGCACCCCAAGCCACTGAGACCCAGGAACCCCAGCTGTGCTCTGGCTAACCCGTCTGTGGCACCCTGTGGCGACTGCGGTGCCCCAGGCTAGAGAACCCACGGAGATGACTGCTGCATGTTCCCCAGGGATGGCCCCTTTCCCACCCACGGGAAGGGCCCACAGAGGCTTTCCACAGCCCCCCACCTGCCTGTCGGACTGTGTGGGAAGATGCATGGCCACCTCCCATGTGTCCTGTACCACCCAGAGCTGTAGCACCCAGGGACAGACACGTGGAGCTTCGTTCTACCGTGCCAGGATTGTTCCCAACAGTTCATCTATCACGCTGAGGCCTGTCTTCACTGATTATTAGAACCTGTTTCTTCAGGATTCCAATGTAAACTGAGGAGAAGATGAAACATAGTTTTGTGGACTGAGTGGTGCTGGATTTTGGACCTTTCCATCAGATGGCAGCAATCTCTGGGTTAGCTGAGTCAAATCTTGTGAGCCATTCTATTAGAACTTGCTTTAATATACATAGATTCATTCTAAAGTTAAGTTTTTCTAGAGAAGCCTTACTAAGATACAATGAAACTAGTCTCTACAAAGAAAGAAAAGTACGACAGTGTCTTGCCCATATTGTGGATCCCTGTTTCCCTCTGATTTCTTTTCTGGGTGTCTCCCTTCTGCCTTTTATGCCATGGAACACTCAAATGAAGTGGATAATCATATAAGAAGTCTATTCACAGATATGATTCAAACTTCAATTAGCATATATCTTAACAGAAAACTAGGTATAAGACTATTAAGCCAATAATCTGTGCATTCACCCATAAAACCAATATCAAACAATAATTTTCAAAAAGAACAAACTGAAATTTGTCAGAGAATTAATGAATCTGATAGATCTGGTATAGATTTCTATAAATCTAGACTTAAATAGTATGTACTTCAAAATTCTTCTTACATACATACTAAATATCGAATGACATACCTTGTTAGAGGGGCCCATATACTCTCTAGATCAGGGTTTGTGGTTGGGTTTTATTACCATTTTAATTGATATGTTTTTAATTTGTGAATTCATGGTTCTGTGGAAATCCATAGCTGGATGTGTCAGGTTTGTGAAGACTCTGTTTTGTGCATCGTTTGATCATAAGAAATTATTAAAGAATTAATAAATAATAATTTATTGTTTATAATTAACAATTTATTATTTATAATAAATAATAATTTATTAAAGAATTAATAAAGAAATTATTTAATTATTAAAATTATATACAGTTGATGGAGAGTTGATAGAATGAGAGAAAAATGATAGATTATGTCCCTAATGCAAAATATAAAGAACAGCCAAAATCATTCCCCAAGTAGCATATAGAAAAATGTCTGATGTGATGTCAAATAACCTGTTATTGTAAAGTTTTATTTCTAGTACATTAATTTAAGGGAGTTAAAATATAATATAATCTAGATGGGGGGACACATTAGAGTTTTAAAAGTAAATCGATTCTAAATTCATTCTCCCTGCTCTATGTGTAGAACAGAATCGTCTCACAAGGAGTTCTGCAGTGGAAACTACAATTAACCTACTTTCAAGATCATTAATGTCATGCTATAATGAAATATTTTAGTGTAATAAAGCTATTTTTACAAAGTTCCTAAAAATCATGCTGTTGATGCAGAAAGAGAAGTAAATTGAAATTCAATTAGCTTCCACTTTTAGAACTCTTACAGTTATTATGTTGAAAACCTGCACCATTTGAATTCCTTTACATTATATGCATGAACATGTTAGACTCTCATATTTAAAATATATACAGACCCTTTTACTAAATGAAACAGTTGACAGTATTATGTAAAAATTGAAAGTAATTGGGGACTTGTTAAGTAGCATGTTAACACAGGCATTTACTGCCTCACCCTTGAGAATCTGAGTTTGGGCAACTTTGTCATCAGCACACTGCACAGTTCCAACAGAATGCACAGGAAGCTATGGGGGTAATAACGCATAGAAATGCAGCTATCGGGCTTTGTTCTTGGTTTTGGAGTCTATGGGGCCATAAGCCAGTCAGCAAAAGTTGTTCTCCACATTATTCACATGATTTTTTTTTCATTGTTAAATTTCTTTTGTTTAATCAATATCTAACAAAAGAGCATTTTCAAAATATCTAAGGAAAGACACACAAACCAATTTTAAAGAGACAAGCAACCCAGTTTAAGAATGGGGAAAAGAAAAATATTGAAAATGCATTGCACATAGGAAAGTCTCTAAATGTGCAGCAAGAACTGGAAACTATCACTAGTCATTGAAATATGTCACAGAGATTCCACAGCTCTCTCATTCAAATGCTAAAATAATTTTACCAAGCTTTTAAGTTATAGAGAAACTAAAATTTTGTGTCATGTGACTTAATACAATTCTTTCCATAATCACCTAACAGCTTCTAATATAGCTGGTAGAAATGTACATTCAAGGCCTAATAATGCCACTTTCATATGTCCAACATTGATATATATTTGAATCAAAGTATATTTAAAGAATATTTTCCTCAGTGTCATTCAAAACCCAAGTATATATCCATAAAATACACTCTAGTACAGTAACAAAGACAAATTTGCTGAAGTGTATCACTACATTGACAAATCTCACAGACATTTATGGAGCTCAAAAAGTCTTGGGATTAGTCTCACAAACCTTTCTTACCAGTGGATTATTATCACTATATGGAAGTGAGATGGGGTGATGGCCCATTCCCAGACAAGTGTCCTACCTTCCCAACCCAGCTCAATTCTTCATCAAAAGTAATATTCATACAAATCCAACATAATTCTCAGCTCAATTCTAAATATTTACCCTATCCATAAGCCATGTCTCACCTGTCATCAGAGACACTTTGACTTGTAGCAGATAAAGACCTCTGCAGAAATAAACCCCCTTTCCAAATTCAGAAAACAACCAACCATGGGATGCCTAGCTAGAATGAATACCCTACACTTAAGACTTAAGGAAAGGAAGAAGGATTGCAAAAGCCAGAGGACCAGCAAATGTGCTGCAAGACTGGTTCTTGTAGATACAACAAGAAATGTGTACCCATGAAATCAACAATATGCTGCCTAAACAAGACGTGAAAATGACAAAACCTTTTGACATGCCAGTGTAGATGAGACCCACCCTTTATGAAGAGCTATAGGTCATTAAAGACTGCTAAGAGGGAGAATTTGTCTTCACCAGGGATTGGCCTCTAAAATTACTTATATAATGCCTAGTGGACAACCCTAAAAGCGTACAAACATACATTAAACACATTTCAAAAACCATAAACATTAAAAAAAAAAACATAAAATCATACAAGGTGACATGTGTGTGTATCTGTGTATGTGTGCGTGCGCGTGTGTGTGTGTGTGTGTGTGTGTGTGTGTGTGTGTGTAAAAGAGACCATGAATTTGAGAGGGAGTCAAGGGGTGGGAGGTGGGACAGGAGAGGAGAGGAGGAAAGATGTAGTTGTATATTAATTAAAATAACTTAAGCTGGGCAGTGATGGTGCACACCTTTAATCCCAGCACTTGAAATGCAGAGGCAGGGAGATCTCTGTGTGTTTGAGGTCAGCCTGATCTACAAATTGAATTTCAGGACAATCAGGGCTGTTACTCAGAGAAACTCTGTCTCAAAAAAAGTTAGATAGATAGATAAATAAATAAATAAATAAAATAAACAAACAAATGTTAAAATATTTTTACCAATGCTTTCTGCATATTTCACTTTGTTAACTGTGCCCTATAACTGAAATATCTCTAGGTCAATATTAATTACATTTCAGGGGTTTTTTTGTTTTTTTTATAACAAATCTCAACTGTAGGGAACAAGGTACAGGTTAAGGCTTCTGAGAGGAGTTTAGCACAAAAGGCACTATATCTGCTTGTACTGGTGCTTGGGATACAGAGACTAACTACAGGTGTGAGCACTGACTCTAAGACTACTTTCACCAACAATTACAAACTGTACAGTAATCAAAGAATTCCATCTATCAAGTGAATACAATTTATCATAGCCTCCTTACATATGCACAAAATATATGATTACAGTTGATCTAATGGCTAGAAGAAGTAGAGGTCAAAAAGATTTAATACTGATGATAAAACTCCAATTATTTATTGCCACAAAATTAAATAGCCCAGATAGTTCCAAATCATGGAAAGCATAATAATCATAGTGAAGATGACCTGCTAACTGACTGCCTGTAGATAGTACAGAGAAAATGTCTGATGGGCTTAGCCAGAGATAGCAGAAGCATTCTGAATGGGAACAAGGAATCACATCCATATATAAAACAAGGGACATGAAAGACAAAATCTAAGTGAGAAGGCTAGGCTGACTCCATGATAGGCTTCAAATGGGCAGTTCAGGAGACTAGACCTAAGAACTGGACAAGTCCAGGCAAGTTAATTACTAGAAAAAAAAAAAAAAAAAACAGGCTTCAGGCAGCTAGCCAGAAATGCCTTGCCATCAGAAACTGCCCTACCACCTGGCCTGAAGCAAAGGTAATGGATCAGCAAGAGTTTCTAACCCCCACATCCCAGTAATGGTTCTGGAATGTCCCTAGAGATGGAGGAA
Organism: Rhynchomys soricoides; assembly: GCA_019843965.1. Classification (NCBI taxonomy): domain Eukaryota; kingdom Metazoa; phylum Chordata; class Mammalia; order Rodentia; family Muridae; genus Rhynchomys; species Rhynchomys soricoides. The sequence continues at coordinate 533,786 of JADRCH010000216.1, forward strand.
GACAATGATCACCTATTCCAGAATTCCCCTAATGTGCTTTACATCAGACCTACAAGCTCACTTGGTTGTCTCCATCTTGGAATGGAAGACCCCAGCATGCTAGACTTCAGCAGAGTAAAACACTCTTTGCTTTTATGTGCTATTTGAACCCAAGGTATCATTCTTCAGAGAATCATGGACTCTTCAAAATGTGTTTTCAAAAGCTTCCCATCAGAATGTCTCCTTCTCTCTAATGGATCTGCTTTCTGGTCCCCTAACTGCTTCTTATCCTCCTTTTCACCTAAAGAGGAGAAAACAAACTCAGTAACTGTTCTTATCCACTAGCACAGATCATCTCATGGAGACAGAGGCTGCAGCTGCCTTGGAACTGCTATTATATCATAGCTATTCTGAAATGGACTCCCTTGCCCTACACACAAGAAGTTATCACCTCACAAGTGATATATAATTTTTGCATCTTATTCAAATACCTTTGTCTGTACTGGTAGCACATGAATCCACAGCTAAGCATGATACCACAGCTGATCCACCTCAGACTCCTTTTGTGAGAGACAGACATAGCGCCCACTGCCTATGCTTTCTTGGTAGATTCATGGTCAAAACCAAAGTTTTATGCCCACAACTTTTCAAAATATGGCCTGAACTATAATAGAAACTGTGTTTCTAAGGTATATATGATATGTAAGTGAATTTGAAGCGTCAATTTGAGTTATGCCCAAGATATTTCAGTATATACCAGCAAATTCTCCATATCAAAGTAGAAATGCAAAACCATTCTGCTCCCAAGTATTTCCAATATTGCATCAAACCTGTCTTACAAGTGTGAAGGCCTAAAGCAGCAAACTACTATCATGTCTCACAGGTTAGGACTCAGAGTTCTAGGTATAAAAATCCTCAGCAACCACCCCTTCCCAGAGTACAGCATGTTGGGATCTGTCTTCCTTCTAGCTCAGAGAAACTTTCTATTTGCAGACAAGTTGTTGGGGGAAGTTATTTCCTTCTCATTTTCCACCACCTGTATCCACCACCAATCTGTCAGCCCTTCAGTCCTCCTTTCCCAGAATTCCTTTCAGCTGCGCCTTCTGCTGGTCTCTCTGCTATGAAGAATACACATTCTTCAGAGCTATGGCATTAGCTCTGCTGAGTTCTTTTACCCTTATCTGCTGATTTACTATTATTACTTTTTTAAAAAACCCTTACATTTTGAAATTTTAAAAAGCTATCATGCATTAAAAACTATGAAATCCCCTTTACCCTGAAACACGACATAGTCATGGAAAAATGTCGAGGTGCAAAGTTCATGAAACCTGAAATGCTGACTATGACATTCATCTCATTAGCACATAATTTTGAAGGCTATTCCCTAAAATCCCCAAGCACTCTAGAATTCTTCAAAACCATCAGGTTAATTCTTAACATTAAACCTCTTTGAGACAGGGAATAAAGTTTTAAAGTTAAACAGTAAAAGCAGAATTAGGTACTCTGATCAATTAAATAAAAACATCTTTAAATTACCTCAATTTATTTTTCAAAAAAAGTAAAAAGGAGAGGGAAGGCGGAATGAGGTTTTAAAATAAACTTTAAATATAAAGAGAATTGATACATAAAATCTTTTATTTTGATGAAGTCGGGTGCATTTGTAGCATAGCTCAGCAATGTGGAGGTTGAAGGAGAAAAATGACCAGCTGATGGCCAGCATGGGCTGCACATAGAGGCCTTGTTACAATTACTTTAGCATAAATCTAATACATCCACAGTTCAACAATGAAAATAAATTATTAGAAGAGTTCAACGTATACATACAAGAAAAAAATAAAACTAAAGGACACTAATAGTTTTAATAGTTTTAGCATAAAAGAAGATAAGGTTTAGGCTGTGGCTCAGTGGGTGGTAGGGTGCTTACATTGACTGTGAAGGACCTGGCTCCATCCTCAGTCTGTGAAAAGCAATCAACAAGGAAACCTCAGCAAAAGACAATGACCAAAAGCTTAGTTACTGAACTGATCACACTATCAGGACATTTGTAAGGGCATGCACACTAACAATGTTTTATGATGAAAATGACACTCATCTGGGCCAGATGAGGTATAAACCTGTAGTCATAGTGTTATGGAATATGGTAAGCCAGGTCCAGCCACTCGTTCTCAAAAACCCAATTACAAGAGTAAAATTGAAAGTAGAAAGTAGAAAGCAGAAAAACAGAAAGACAAAAACAAAACAAAACAAATAAACAAAAAACCACCAGGTGAGACACAAAGAGATCCAGCAAACTCCCAAGTCTGTCTTTTTGGGTCTGGAAATGAGATAAGAAAAAAAATTCAGTGATAAGCCAAGAATTTTGCATCATCTATCAGTCACAATCAAGATGTGGTCCCTCCCTCTTCCGTCTGGTTATCTGAATCCGTAGTCCCATGTGGTAATATGGTCTGACAAGTCTTTGTAGATGACAAATCCTCCAACACACACACACACACACACACACACACACACACACACACACCTGCTGCTCTTTCCTTCTCCCAGCAGGAGACTTCTGGGGAAATTCTCTTTCCTTTGCAGCCCTCTATTTCAGTAGTCTAATAGACTGAGAGTCGGGAGCATCTCTTTAGAATATCCTCACTCTTATCAGTCCAGTTACGGTAGCTCCACACTCTAACAGGCCTTACCTGAAAATCAGCAGGGATGCAGGCTTTGCTACAGGCCACATAAACTGGCTCTGCTTTCCTAGCCTTCCTGCCCTACATACTTTACCTCTCGGCAAGTCTACCTGCCATTGAAACAGGATGGCAGACAGCAGGTGGTAGAGAGAGACTGGGTATTCAGATGCTCCAGCCCCTCTGTGAGGAGGTGTAAACAGCAAGGATTCAGCCAAATGCCTCCAAAGTGAGGTTGCTTGGCTCAAGGGATATCAACTTACAACACAACACAACAGATTTCCAGGGATTCTACCAACAGGAAGAGGTGAGGAAGAAGAGACAAGTATATCGCTGAGCTAAGTAATCCTGAAACTAAAACTTTCTTTGGAGAGCACACCTGCCGTAACGTAACTGGACCTGCACAGGACAAAGTGACAGAAAAACAGCCACCAATCACTAAATTACATTTTATGACATTAAAACAGAACATGTAAACAAAGTAATAACGTAAAACATCAATTACTGCCAAACTGAAAAGTATGCTTAAAGTGATATAGCAAGTACAAATGGCTGTTCCAGGGGCTAAAGCTAGCCCCTGACAAGGTAACTAACCTCTGGACTGGTAACATTCCAATCTCTCCACAGTACCTAGTTGTAATCAGTCTCTGTGGACATGGTTTCTTTCTAGTTCTTCTTCACAGCTCTGTACCCAGAGAAAACACATTTAACTTTCCTATCGACTCTCCAAGGCTACTATTACATCACAAGAATAGACTAGCCTTCCATACCCATGTCAAGTTCACTGCTGTGAGATGCTGACCACAGGCATTGTGGCTACTCCTCGGAAACGATATAAAACATGAGGGTACCACACATGAGTATGACTTCAGCACCTAAGTATATTAAATAAAATACCAACTGTAGCTTCAATGTTGAGACCTGTGTTTTAACCCAGTAAACAAGTCACTAAGCCAGTTTGTCCGTGGTGTTGAATTGTTCTGCTTCAGTAACTAAATCCAGACCTTTGATCTGAGATTCTTCTTGCCTTCCTCCATTCTTCCCACAGCTAAAACATTGAAAGCAAAGCCTGGAAACTTGAAATTACATTATCCATGTGAGCAGATGGGCAGTTTTCTGATCATTTCTGGTTTTGAATATGCGAAATGGAATAATAACATTTCTATCAGGGGAGTAATTGTGAGACCAACACATATCTTCTTGTATACAGCAGCAAACAAATGCCTGTTACATATTAAATGTTGAATGAACAGTCAGTAATGTTATCTTAAGTCATGAACTTGTGGCAAAAGTATCGTAAGTGTAATAAGTTCTCATTTTAAATTCACAAGGAAAAGAATTAAAATGACAACGTTGAGGCTGGGTTTGTGTTGTGAAACCAATCATTTCTTTAGTTTGTTTTAATAATGTCACCATTAAAACGTTATTAGCAGTGAATACATACCATGTTCGTTCTTTTGTGACTGTGTTACCTAGCTCAGGATGATATTTTCAAGATCCATCCATTTGTCTGCAAATTTCATGAAGTCATGTTTTTAATAGCTGAGTAGTATTCCATTGTGTAAAGGTACCACATTTTCTGTATCCATTCCTCTGTGGAGGGACATCTGGGTTGTTTCCAGCTTCTGGCTATTATAAATAAGGCTGCTATGAAATACCCAAGAGTCACTTAGCAGCAACAGTAGGGCTGAGTGTGAGGTCCCAGATGGAGTACTTGGAGAAAGGACTGAAGGAGCTGAGGGAGTTTGCATCCCCAGGGAGGCAGCAACAGTGGCAACTGGCCTGACCCCCTGATACTTCTGGAGATTGATCCACCAACCAAAGAATACACATGGAGGGACCCATGGTGCTGGCCACATAAGTGGCAGAGGAGGATCTTGTTATCCGTCAGGGGGATCAGAGGCCCTTGGGCCTGAGGGTATTAGATGCCCAGTATAGGAGAATGCCTAGGAGGGAAGACAAAAGTGAGTGGGTGGGTGAGTGGGTGAGTGGGTGGGTGGGTGGGTGAGTGGGAGAATACCCCCATAGTGGCAGGGGGAGGGTGGAGGAAATGGGGAGGTTCCAAAGGGGAGATCTGGAAGGTGGAAACATTTGAAATGTAAATAAAATATGAAAATTAAAACAAAAATCAAAACAAACAAACAAAAGACTTTATTAGCTAGTGGTGCGGGTGGGAGACAGGTCATTTCATGAAGCAGAACGCATCCTTGCTATGATCACACACTGTTGAAACGAGGTGATTCAAGGTTCTAGTCAATGTAGCCTTGTAAATCCAAGTCTTTCAAATCCTGGGCTTCATCGGGTGAGCGCTCAAACCCATCTCAGACAGAGGAAGCTCCATCTTCCTGATGGTTGTTAAAGGCAAGAGATGAAATGACTGCTGGCAGTTTCACTGAGATCCCCAGAGAGCAAGAGTCACATTCAAGATACAAGCAGTAAAGAAATGCTGTGTGAAAGTGATACAGGGCCTGACAGGTCGAAGCATGTTCTCTGAGGGATGGAGACAGGGGAATAAAACAAGCCACATCCTCTTAAACAGTCTACAGAGCTCAAGGGTCATATTATTCAGGTGACAAACGTGACAGAGCATTGATTATTGGCTCTCTAAATAAAAAGAGCAGTAATTTTGTTTATTTATTTATTTGATGTTGGGGAATTTTGGCTCTCTATCATTGCAGTAGCCTTAGCAGTGGCTGACAGAGTGAGTAATATTGAGACATGTCTGCAAGTTGGCAGTACAATTTCTTATTTAATTTGTCCACTGTTTTTTGTTTATTTAGTGGGTGTGTGTGTGTGTGGGTGTGGGTGTGTATAACTTTATTCCCATGAATCAGATTCCAAATATAAATTTTGCAAAAGAATTTTCTGTCAGAAGAAAAGACAAATGCTTTGAATAAAGAACTTATTTAACCGATTCAAAGTCATAGTCATCGTCGTCATCATCATCATCCTATAAGCATGTAAGTCAAGATTCAAAGGCCAAAGCTCCTTTATTCTCTAAATTATCACAGTTTTATAATGTGTGCGTGTGTGTGTGTGTGTGTGTGTGTGTGTCTGAAAATGCATGCATACTTTAAGACCTCCCCTCTTTACCACTAATTTTTCCTTGGCCTGATTTGTTAGGATTTGAAATTTTTTTAAGGGAGGGAATTAGCTGGACTACTCATAGAGTATATCAGCACTCAGTAAAATTCCCCATAATTATAAAGCTGACTTCCATGAAAATTCTATAAACAACGTTAATTAGATAGTCATTCATTCTCTCACTCGGAGGTCAACAAGAGTGGTTATCTGGTGCGCATAATTACCTATTATTATATCAGTTCAGAGGAAAAACTGTGGTTGAAGCTGAATTTTAGGCTGCAGTCTAGCCCACCTTTGCTTTAAATGGGTCTGTTTTTATAGCTGATTTAAAAGTCTGCAGAGAACAATAGAGAAGAGTAAACTGCACATCATGTAGAGGCATTTACCAAAGAGTGAGAACTTAATTAGTCCCATGCTCAATAATGCTGACCTCCATCATGGACCAGGGTCAGAATTCCCCTGTAGTGAAAACTGCACTTGATACTGTGCTAATAATGTTTCTTACAGGGAAGAACTACAAACTAGCCATAGCACACCTTCAAGCTCAAAGCAAAGGAGTCTGTTTAGCAATAAATAATTCCTGTTATTTCTTTTACCAATTATAGATTTGTTCTCTGAACTTATAAGTTAAAATTACATATAAAACTACATGAGGATTATTCTTTATATTTTTGGCATTAAAACATCTTGTTGTTTACTGAAAATAATTTGACAGCACAGTTAAGTGACTCAGTAATACCACAATGAAGTATATCATCACCAGTTGCTTGCCTGCCATATTTCCAGTTTGATTCCATTTTTATCTATATATCCAATTACTTGGAAATAGCAATGTGGTTGGTAAGTATTTGGTTTCAGACCCCTGGACAAGGGACTGAGGTACATATTTTACATACTAAAGCAAACCTGGCCTCCAGGTTCCCCCAGTGTCCCTCAGTTCCTACCTGGCATACCCGGCCCCCAACCCTGAACTTTCCAGCCCAGGAGTTGGACTGCTCTTCCCACAAAGGTTCTCCCCTATAGAATCCACACATGTTGCGCTCTCTCTCTCTCTCTCTCTCTCTCTCTCTCTCTCTCCTCTCTCTCTACATTTTTTCCTCTCCATGTGTGCTCTTTCTCTTCCCCCTCCCATTGGCAATACACCTGCCTCTGTATACTTTAATCTAGTTAGAATTGGCTTATTTCAAAAGCAGAGAAAGGACTTATCAGTAAGTTGTGCACTTTGGGGTTTAATACAATTGGCAGGACCTTCAACTATGCTTGGACTGGATCCTATGTGAAACACTGGGGGCAACTAGACACTCTCAAGGACTCTAACCATTTCTCTCCTCTAAGATTACCCAAGACAGCATTAATATATAAATGTTTAGTAAAATGCACCTAAGAGAGAAAATCCAGGTGAGAGAAAAGATAAAACATGTATGGTAGAGACATGTATTATAGAATGGAAGGCCACAGTAGATCTAGAGGGAGACCAGTGTGCAACAGAAAGTTGTATAACCCAAGATCAATGAAGAAAGGCACTGGAGAGTTCTCGCCCCAAAGTCGGTAGAGAAGTCTGGTGGCCACAGGAATGGCTTTACTTTAGCAATGTTCTGGTTCCTAGTCAGGAGGTCAATTAGATATTATGGCCTTTTCCCATGAATACCATAAGAAACAGGTAAAATACTCATGTTAATATTTGAATGTGAATCGCCCTTCACAGGCTCGTGTGTTAAATATTTACCCACCCATCCCCACCTCCTGGTGCTATTTTACAAGGTTGTGGAATCTAAAGAAGGTTGGATCTCACTACAGACCATGAGGTCAATGGGGATGGGGGTGTCTGGTCTTGAAGATTTACAAGTTGGTCCCATGTCTTGTCCACTCTACTTTTTGACTCAAGATGCGCCGTGATCAACCACTTGATAATATTTCAACCATGCCCTTCCCACTACAATGGACAATATTCTCTCAAACCTTAAGTTAACCTAAACACTTTGCCTTATTTTCTTTGACAGGGTTTTGGTCATCTTAGTGATGGAAGTAATTAGCACAGTAGAGATCTAGTGATGTTTTCTCCTCCCTCACCTCTCTTCCCCCTCGTCCTCCTTCTCTTCATATTCTTCCTTTCCCCATTTTTATGCTCTTCCTCTTTTTCTTTATGACAAATCTTGCTCCTAATAATTTTATCATTACCATAATCTATATATTGCCTGTTTATAGATTGCATACCTATGATAACAGCAGTATTTAAGACAACATATAACTCAGAAACTAGTGTGAGTTAGATATACAAGTTCCAAACAGTAAACAGTTGGATAATCTTTAGAATATTTCATCTTATTCTGTCAGAGGCTCTCATTCATAGAAAATCAAATTATTGGCTTTCTGCTAAATGCATCGATTGTCCCTTAACCTAAAATCTTGTGTTTTGTTGTTAGAATAAGATTAAAAAATAAAATTGTAAAGCATCCCCTTGGGAAAGAGCAGAGACAGATTTGTATGCTGAGAATATGGTTAGTAGAGCCTGCTATCTAGGTTTTCCTGAAACCTCTGTAAATGGAGGCCCTGGAATAAGAATGGGAAGAATTTGCCATGGAGAAGCCTTCAAACACACCAGATAGTTGCCAGCAGAGGGAAGTCATGTTCCTCTCAGCCAAAAGGAGGATTTGGCCACAGTGGCAACAGTAGCTTCAGCTACTGTTATATTTTCTAGTTATATTTTCTCATTTTTGTTTTTAAAGAAAAAGAAAGGAAGAACAGCAGAGGAAAAGAAACGAGATTTTGAGTTACATAGCCTCGGCTGCTTCTGATAAGCTCTCAAGATGTACCATTTGGAGCAAGCCCTTGAACATTTCCAAGCCTGGAGCAGTTCAACAGCAGAATTAAAACAAAGGAAAGAGACCGAAATTGATAACGGAATGTTTATGTTCCATGCTTTTAACATCCAGAAACTAAACCTGGGCCTTCTAGCTTCTCATTTCTGTAGGGCATTCCATGTAGGATGGATTCTATGAAATCAACCTAGACAATCTTGAGTGTTCATAGCAGAAAGTTTTCAGTAATACTAATCAGTGCCAGTAATGTTTGTCTTTTTCTGATTAAAACACACTCACAAATACGCACTGTTGTTTTGTTGAAAAACATACAAATTGAAGCCTACTGTCTCGCACCTGTAACCAGCACAATGAACTCATTCTCTGATATGTGAGTGTTTATATTGTTTCTTCTCATCATCACTCCTTCAGTGTTCTGTCTGCTGAAGTCCTGGTTGGCATTCTCCAGGTTTAATATAAGGTTTTTCCGTTTGAAATCTGTCACTGATATATCATAGTTCTGGCGCCATCTGCCTTCTATGACAACTCTTAACTAAGCAACTTGATTGAGATCTCACCCATCCCTGAACATCCCATTTGTTATTCATTCAGGTACATGGTAGAATGATGGAAGTGGGGTGTAAATATTTCTGCGAGAACACAAATGACATGATGTGTTGTATCTTAGGCTAAAACATGTCATAGATGAAACGCAGAAAAAACTAAATCAAAATGCATGTGTACCATATCATTTAATGTCAACAAATATGTCACCAGTTTAATAGTCCCCTGACTCCTTGTTCTTACTTAAGTAAGTGGGGTGAGGCTACAAACAGGTAACTATTTTCTCATCCATGGAAGTTTAAAGGATTGAGTTTTACCTTTTTATTCTATCTACTGGAGTAAAGGTCCTTTACTGCCATCAACTGGAATAAACAAATTCAACAAAGGAAAGTAATGCAAGAGAATTTTCTTTAAATTCTTTATTAGGTCATGCATGCTAGCTCATACCTGTGATCTCAGCACTATGGAGGCTGAGGTAGGAGGACTGCCACAAATTGAAGGCTAGCCTTGGTTCTAGAATGAGTTCCTATCTCAAAACCACATTAATAAACACTTTAAAATAAAATAGAAGTTCTTCATTCAATTGCATGACTAAGGTGTACTGTGACCTGTGATCCTGTGTGAGTGTGCAAGCGCATATATATACACATACACATGTATGAGTGTACATATGTGTACATACTCAACAAATGATGAGGATCACTTTACATACTGTACAGTCTCCTTGCGAGGATACAATCTCTCCATGCAGTGCCTGTCACCAGGCAATAGCTGATCATTAAAGGTTCCTGAGGCTTTTCAGCCTTTAACTGAATCCTGGAGCTGGGAACAGCAGAGAGAATGAAGTTAAGCAACTGGGACAAATAGCTATGGAAGCAAAAAGACCTGATTTTTGTTAATAACCTACCAGCATTTTCCAAAAAATAAATAATTTTTATAGCCTCAAAATTAAAATGTTTTAAATGAGAAACGACTGAGAAATCACATAGGCTTAAATAGTTAAGAGTCACTTAGTCAGTCAGAGACATGGAAGGGAGCTATGAATTCAAAAGGGCGATGTTCTCGCTCATGAGTAAAGCTTACCTTTTCCCTAAGACATCTAGAGGAAGATGGCAATGGAGTCAGGAATCTTTATGAATGAGCAAAAGAATAATTGGACAAAACCCCATATCAAACATGATTAATGACCACATTACACTCTGAGATCAACTTTGAAATACCTCAGCAAATTCTTCACACGGATTTTTTTTTTTTACTAAATTTATAATAATCAGTGTTTGTCTGAAGTTAATTGTCTCAGCTATTACATTGGATTATAAACTCACCAGACAAATCATTATTAGTAAGAAATAGTCCTGGGGGGTCAATCATTATTCTTTGGACATTAAAAATCTCCCTGGGTTGATTACTTCTGGTCATTTTAAAAGTGGGAGTAGAAAGGGTAGTGAAGGTTATGGAACATGATTGACAGAATGCCATCTGTGACTCTGACCCATACAAAAGCTAGCATGTTATGTACCCACAATTCCTCTAACACAGCTGCTGCTTGATTTGAGCTTTAACTCCATAGAGAAAACTGAATGACAGAGAATGAGGAAGGGCTAGCACTATGGGAAATAATCACGGCTCAAGGAGAGATTTCCACAGAGGCCAAATGGATTTTATCCTTATGCAAGAATTGACTAGGTCATTTTTTTTTTCAATTCAGTTAAGTTTTTATGAATTAATCTGCATTAGAGTATCCATAAAATGTAGGTAAAGTGACATATTTTATCCTTGAACACCCTTGGTAGCAGAAACTATAAAATGTTCGGTTTTGGATTATAAGAACAGAAAGAGGAAATGCCCAACCTTCCCCCCCCCCTCTAGTTGGTAGCAGTCTGTGAACAATAATGAAAAAAAATACTGTGCCAAGAAAAAATTTTTTTTATTTTAAAGTTGGCATACAAATAATCAGGTGTTACTTTTAAAGTAATTACAGAATAGCTTCTAATGCAGATTGCTTAGTATTTCTAGGACAAAATTTTGCATGAACTATTTCCTGTGAACTTTGCCAAAGGTTTGTAAACTAAAGACAGATTCTAAGATATGTCTAGAGCGCAAAGAACCATAAATTCAAGGCAATTAAATTATCAGTTAAAATAGTTCTAAACTGTTGTGTGTGTGCATGTGTGTATGTCTGTGTGTATGTGTGTCCATGCACATGATGGATGGACAGATGGATAAGTGCAACCAGAGGACAAACTGAAAGAGTTGTGTTTCTTCCTCTATCATGTGGCCTTGGGATTAAACTCAGGTCATCAGGCTTGTCAGAAAATACCCAATCCAGGAAAGTCACTTCACCAGCCATACTTACCGTATTTCTAACGTTTTATTTCATTTCTAACTAGAGAGAAGAAATTAATTTAGAGTTTTCCACTTACAGAAAGCATGTTAAATAATCAAGAATGTTGGATCGAGTATCCAATTTTAGGACTAAATAATAAAAAGAAAGTCATCCTCCAGTTAAGTTAGACATAGACACATGTTCCCTCTGACAAATACCACTCAGTACATTGGCATGTATCAAAACTAGTAAGATGTTGTAACCTATCCAACAAGACTCATTCATGTATTAGACACATGTACATATATGATAGAAGGTCAGCGGCACTATGGTTATCAGGGTACTTCATGATGAGAAAAATACTGGGCTCAAATCCTCATCCATAATAGGTGCTATTAAAAATCTCTGAAGTGATTTATTTAATTATCTTCCCAGAGATGGTGAAATGCCTATAATAGTTACTGGCTAATAGATGCTCAGAAAATATGGAATGACATAAAATTGGATATACTTTTTATCTGAAAAATATCTTCCATCTGCTTGTTTTAACCAACAGCTTCCCCTTTCTGACACACTACACTAAACCAAGGAGCTCAATTTCCTCTTACCTGCCTCTCACTTATCCCTTCTTTTACACCTTTGATCCTTCAGAGATAAGGAAAGATAATGAAAGTGAGAGCAGCGACCTTGTATTTTAGAATGCTGTGTAGAACGGTATGGGGAGAGGAAGAAAATGAAATAAGTTTAACCTGAAAAGGAAAAAAAAAATCATCTGAGAATCGATAGGACACATTAATGTGGGACCTATCATCAAATCCTGGCAATGATGGAAGCCTAAGGGGATGACATCAACAGTGAGCCTGGGAAGACCTGAACTGAATAAATTGATATTTATGAACAACAGAGTTATTTGCAGACAGCATCCCTATTTCTGCCTGTTAACTGCTTTTTAGGAGTGCAAAAGCTTATTCTATTAACTTTAACTTATCATTTTCTTTCCACTTATGCCATTATTTTGTTGACTACTGTTTGGTTGCTTTTATTTGATACCCACCAAAGAACATGATTCCTGTATCATCAGCTAGAGTGTTACCCTCCTCAGTTTACCCTGATAGAATGCAAACTGCTACTACTACCTACTACTACTACTGCTACTGGTACTGCTACTGCTACTGCTACTACTATTACTACTAACTTCTTCTTCTTCTTCTTCTTCTTCTTCTTCTTCTTCTTCTTCTTCTTCTTCTTCTTC
>JADRCH010000216.1:546473-564115 GCA_019843965.1 Rhynchomys soricoides
TCTTCTTCTTCTTCTTCTTCTTCTTCTTCTTCTTCTTCTTCTTCTTCATATTCTTCAATGTGGAGGTAAGTAGACAACTTGCTGGAGTTGGACATCTCCTTCCACCATGTGTACCTTAAGGATTTCACAAAGACACGACAGCGGGCATCTTCACCTGTTGAACTATCTCACTGGCCCTCTTGTTTAGTTTGTTTTGTTTAGCTCAGGGCAAGTGTTTACTGGCTGAGTAACTCATTATGGTATTTTTATCTCATTTGACCAGATATCGCTTATAAGCTGAGAAATTTCAGTGACATCTGTTCCAAAGAAAGAATGGATGAGAGGACTTCTTCATATGAGTAGTCAGGGCATTCTCATACCTGGGAGCCAGGCAAAGCTTACTGGAAATGCCCTTTGGAGAAGACAGAGGAGAAAAAACACCTTCAAGGATCACAGACCATATGTTTGCCATTCCACTAATTTGCACCTATTACCCATTTTAAATATTTTAACTGCCTGTGAGGGAGTTTTATCATAATTCTCATTTTACTTCTGAGGAGATAGAGCTAAATCAGAAGGTAATTGATTTGTTCAAGGACAAAACTTAATCACTGTAATTAATAATGATGATAACAATAATAATAGTAATGGATGTAAGAGGCAACAGGAATGCCTACAATTCACAGACATCTCACTGTGTGACCACAGCGTAATGCCACTACCCATTTACCTCTGAATCCTGTGCCCTCTCAGTAATAGGAAGCATTGCTTAAGTAAAGAAGGCATAACATATGTACATATAGAATAGCGTTCAACAAAGACCAATAGCATTGTTCTTTTCAAACCTAATGAAAATAAGTGGAAAAGAATACTTTTGGAACATTCTGGGTATTGTACATTAAGATAAGTCAAATAACTGGAATGCAGAAAGATAAATATTACATGGCATAGTTAATTGTAAATTTAAAAAGAGATGTTGAACTCATGTAAAAAAGAGAATGGTTAGCCCAGGGACTGGGAGCAAGGGAGATTGTAGCGTGTTGATGTATAATACAGACTTTCAGTTATAAGGTGAATGAATTCTAGAGCTCTATATGCAGTGTATTAATTGTAGTTAGCCATAATGTGTACACAAAAGTTGCTGGCAGAACAGCATTCTCATCTGAAAATGAATATTGGAAATTTAAAATTCTCGGGCAATCAGTGGTTAAGATGGTGTACAGCTCATGCAGAGGACCTGAGTGTTGGTGTCCGAAACCTACATTGGATTCTCTCAAAATTGCCTGTAACTCTAACTCTATGGAATCCAATGCCCCTTCTGGTCTACTCAGGCACAAAATTCATGTGCAATGAACCTACCTGCCCCACATGTCTCTCCTCACCACACACAAATACTCATACACATAATAAAAATATAAATAAAATCTATTTTTAAATGAGTTTAAATTACCAAAAATATTCCATGTAGTATCAAGGCTCTGCTCTAAGTATCACATTTTAAGAACAAGTGATTAAGACAATGTGAAACAATTTCTCTTGCAAAATTTTTCAGTGAAAATACGATTGCTTAAACAGAATAAAGAAAATGGTACTGAAACTAGAAGACATGATACAGAAACTTCAAGAAGGTATCTCTCATTGACCATCACCCTTCAATGTGTATCATGCAGAAATAGAGGCTGAGACTCAATCCAAGGAAGGAAGAAAGGAATCAGAGAGGTCTACTTTCCAGATCTTTCTTTGTTTTCTGGTTCAATGGTCCTATTGTATCTTAATAATTAGCTTCAGGATGAATTATTCCTGAGGAAAGGAATTAAAAAGACACAAATCAAAGACCTTCTAACTCACAATCTATCTTTGGATTTACAGCACCCAAAACAGACCACATCAGCCCACATGTCAGAAATGATGGCCATTCATCTTTCTAACTGACTTGGTCTTGTCTATTTGATATGCCCCTCCAAAGTTCCCATATAAGCCTGTGCTGGCAATCCCTAAGGAAGACAGTATCCCTTACCTAGCCTCCATCTTCTGTGCCTTGCTAGCTTTTCATTTTCTTTGCCTCCATTTGTCAAGTCATTTGTCTTTTCACATGGCAAGAAATAAATGGCATCATGGTTACATGAGTGTGTCAGCATTGGCAATTGTCAATATATCACAAATCTATCACAGGAAAGAAAGACAGGAGCAGTAGAGAAGCCAGGCAACACAAAGAATGGGACAGGGAGAATTGGGACAGGGAAGACAATAAGCCTAAAACTGTTCTAAACATGGTCTTTTGGTTTGAAAATAAAACAGAAATGACGTCAGCAACAAATATGATCTTTAGGTAAATCCTAAAATATGATGCAGAATTCTGATATTGTATTCTTTTACAGATTCAAATTTTCATTAGTTCATTAAAACTTAAGAAAATCCAAGTGAATAAATGTGTTTCACTGTTTTAGCCCTGTGTTTCCCGGGCTATTTTTAATTACTGACTTCCTTTGGTAATCCTCTCAACTGTCAATCTGTAAGACTAATTTTAGAAAATGTTTCAAGAAACTTCAAGGTTTCTTTTAGCCATTTTCCAAAAATGCTTCCTGCATCTTGCATTTAAGTATGCTCAAGTAAAAGCAAAAGTAATTACACTAGGAGGCTCATTATACGGCATCAGTTAATCAGATCTCCATAATTGCCGTCCATCAACATCTCCCTTTGAAAAAACACAGACTAAAATCAATGTCTGCCTTCCTTCGTATGGGTGAATGGAAAGGTCATTTCTCAATTCTTATCTGAATATGTGGCTCAGCACCTTTCAGAACTATTGACCTGTTTCCTTTTCAATGCTTGGTCCTTTGTTTCTCCTGATTTTCTCAATACTTCTTTCACAGCTCTCCCTCTGTAACCTTTGCTAGTCCTCTTTCCTCTCTTTGACTATTCAAAGTCCTAGACTCCCTGCTGGGTCATCTTACCCTTAGCTTTCATTTAAGTAATTGTACACCCAGTACACCTCCCCCCCTTGTTAGCTTTAAGCTTTCAAAGAACAGCAGACCAAGCATTTAAATTCAACATATCACCTCCTTTCCATTAGTACTTCTAATGAACTTCACCTCCAGGTTTGGCTCTCCTCCAGAGCTGTCTATTTTGAGATATTTCCCTAACTACTTAAGTAAAGGTCACAAACCAGGACACATGCTTTAGTCCTGCCTTCCCTTACCTTCTGGCTCACCCTTTCTTTCTTTCTTTTCTTTTCCAATGATGAAAAACTTGTATTCCTTTAAAGTATCAAAGCATAGCCAGTGTTAGCTGTGTTTTTAAAATTATTTTATTTATTTACAACCAGTTATTGCCTCTCCTTGGTCCTCTCTCCCTCTATTCCTCAACCCATTCCTCCTCCTCTTTGCCTTGACCTCTCCCCTCACCCCACCAGACCTCCCCATTCCCAGTCTCCCTTGAGGATTAAGCACTATTCTTCCACTGAGGCCAGACCAGGCAGACTTCTACTTGTTATCTGCCAAGGGCCTCAGACTAGCCCATGTATGCTCCTGGTTAGTGGCTCAGTCTCTGGGAGCTCCCTGGGGTCTAGGTTAGTTGAGATTGCTGGTCTTCCTATGGGGTCACCATACATTTCAGCTTCTTCAATCCCTCCCCTAATTCAACCATAAGGATTCTCTACTTCAAACCAATGGTTGGGTGTAGGCAGCTGTGTCTGCTCAGTCATCTGCTAGTACCTCTCAGAGTAGAGCTATGCCAGGATCTCATCTGTAAGCACATCATAGCATCAGTCATAGTGTAAGGACTTGGTGTCCCTCCCTCCCCCATGAGATGGATTCCAAGTTAGACTGGTCATTTCCTACAGTCTCTTCTCCATTTTTGTTCCTGCAATTCCTTTAGACAGGAACAATTCTGGGTCAGAAATTTTGACTGTGGGTTAATAACCCTGTCCCTCCACTTGAGGCTCTGTCTCCCTCAACCAACAAATGGATACAGAAAATGTGATTCATTTACACAATGGAATAATATTCAGCTATCAAAAATTAAGATATCATGAATTTTGCAGGCAAATGGATGGAACTATAAAATATCATCCTGAGTGAGGTAACCCAGACCCAAAAGCACATGCATGGTGTGTATTCACTGATAAGTGGATATTAGCCAAAAAGTACCGAATACCTAAGATACAACCCACAGACCATAAGAAGTGTAACAAGCAGAAAGATCCAAGTGAGGATGCTTCAATCCCACTTAGAAGGGGGAAGAAAATAATCACAGGAGACATAAGGAAGGAGAGACCTTGGAAGAAGAGAGGTCAGGGAGGGAAAAGGGGGAACAGGATCAAATGTGGGTTGTGGGGGGGACAGGAGAGAAGCCCAGAGGGCCAAGAGAATGAATGGAAATAAGCAGCTTCAGGAATGGGAGGTGGGAGACCCTCTAAAAAGTACCAGAGACCCGGGAGGTGAGAAACTCTCAGGTTTCATTAGGGGTGACCTTAGACAAAACGCCCAACATTGAGAAGGGGGAACTTGAATAGTCAACCTCTAGTAGATACTCATCCTTTTTTTTTTTTTTTTTTTTAAATCCTTCTAGGCTTCTAATGAGCTCCTTGCCTATTACCCTAGTGTAAGTGACATCATTTGCTCTGGTAGTAAAGAGTAGCCTCGGGAAGACTAATGAAAAGAATAAATAAACAAATAAAGCTTGTAGAACTATCCTTGGCAAACCTTAATTCATGATAGATGTGAACATGCTTTCCATTGCCTTATCATCAGCAATTTATGAAGTACCCACATAAGTGGAAAATTCAACTCTCCTTTTCACTCTGGGATTTCAATTTCCTCATTAAAAATTAGCAAATGCATCATCAATATTCAACCCAGCAACAATTTATCCCCATTATTAACAACACATTAAACATCCTTAGAGAAAGAGGAAGGAAGAATGATTATATAACATTTTGTTTTTTAATAATGTCACCTTTTGCCCTCATGTTACAAAGACCCTGGAACTTCTCGATCTGAATTCATATCGTAGTTCTGTTACTGCAATTGAGAACCCTTAATAATGTCCTGAGCACATAGGAAGGTCTTAGCATGCATTTGTGATTACTGGTGCTATTTTTATTTTTCTCAAATTTCAGATCCACTCTGATATTGTAGTTTTATCAAAAGAAAACAGACTATCAATGCCAACTCAAAGACAGACAGTGCCACCTGGGCTAACTCATAAAAACAAGAAAACAAATGTGCAAATGAGGTTTTATTTTGTCATGGGTAGTACTCTTTACTTTCTTAATATTCATTTTGTACTTCCACAAAAAGTCAAGAATGTCATGACTCTACCTTTTAGAGTGTGTGCATTAGGGTTTGTTTTTAAATTGTCTTGAGTTTATGAGTCTCTTAACATACAGCTGTCTTCAAGTTTAGCAAAAAAGAATCAAACATGTTCATCTGAGTTCTGAAAACTGTTTGCCCTTTAACCTTCTCACACTCTTAAATAATTATATGGTGGCTTCATTGCAACTTCACAGGGATTGAAGGGATTTCTACTCTGATATCTGAATGAATCATGAGAAATTGCATCTAGGAAAAACCGAGTTTGTCTTAAACAATTAAGATTTGGTAGTAATTATTAATTGCTCATTGCACCTCACCGGAACCAATCCTAATCATGTAAATTGGAATGAGAGTATGTCATAAGTTCTTCAGTAATTTTTGTAGTCACTTAATTACAAGTAATGCATCATTAAAAACATGGCTGACATCATTTAAGATAAATTGTTAGGTATTAATTAATCTAGTACTCATTAAACATGCATTAATCATGTTACTGTGAATGTAAAATATTCTTTCAGAAATATACATTAAGAAATTTGAATTAACTGCAATCTTTTAATATATCCACCCTATAAAAGGTCATAATTAATAGTCATTCTTCTCCTACAGTATATGTTCATAGCAATAAATGAATATAAATTTTTTATTACATTTGTGTCTCTTCAGATGGTCTGATGGTAGGACTAATGCCATTAGTATTCATTAACTTACATTTGGTTCTTTATAATGGTCATCCTGTGAATTACTTCCCACTCTGCATATTTTATAGTTTTTTTTTCCAGTTTTCACTTGGGATATTATGACTACTTTCTAAATTTGGTGTTCTCACAGCTAGGGCTCTGTGAGATTTCCCCCTTACACAATAAGTGTCTGTTGCTGCTATATTTGCTCAGGTCTCACTGGTGCTAGAGCTGGGATGTCATGTGTTGATGATTCCATACCTTGGCCATCATGGATAAATGCCACAAATTTGTGAATACGCCAGTACCACTAATGGATGTAGACTTTGTTTTTTTGTTGTTGGGGTTTTTTCTTTTGTTTTGTTTTTTGTGGTTTTTTTTTTCTTTTTCTTTTTTGCTTATATAGCCAATATTGCTGTAGCTAAATGAAATGGTAGCTCAATTTTATATTTTTGAAGAATGTCTGTGTTATTTGCATAGTTGTTGCACTGATGTACAATTCTGGGGAAAGTTCCATATACGACACATACTTATGAGCACTTGTTGTTTTTGTTTCCTCAATAAAAGCCATTCTGTCTGGGTAAGGATAAATCTCAATGCAGCTACATTTTTCTGGTGACTATAGATGCTGAACATCTTTTAATATATTATTTTAGCCATTTGTTCATTAAAAGTACATTTGCCTATTTGCTGATTGGGTTATTTGTTCTTGTAGAGTTTATTCTCTTTATATATTCTGGATATTAATTCCCTACCACATGAGTAGCTGCCAAAAATACTCTCCCAGTCTGCATGCTGTCTCTTTATTCTTTCAAAATGCAAAAATTTTTTTAACTTTCTGTGACTCTTTTGCCAACATGTTTTGATATTTCTCGAGCTATTAGAGAACTTTCCCCAGGCTCTCTGCTTATGCTTATACCTTGAAATGCTTTTTCTCAGTTTGCCTTCAGCAGTTTCAAAGTTTAGAGCTTTTCATTAAATTTTTAAATACACTCTGGGTTTACTTTTGTGGAAAATGAGGTATATGGATCAAGTTTCAGTTTTCAACATGAGTAGCTAGTTTTCCAAGCATTCTTTCTTATAAAGGCTGTCTCTTATCTAATGTAGATTTCTGTCATCTTTGTAAAGCTCAGATGAATATAGCAATAAGAGTCTATTCCTAGGTCCTCCATTCTCTTCCATTTTTATGTGTCAGCATTTCTTCCAGTATCATACTGATTTGGTTTTATGTATAATTTAAAATCAGGAGAATAATTGGAGTTGAGGAAATGGTTCAATGGTTAAGAGCAAAACACACATGGCACTTAAAACCATCTGTGACTCCAGAAGATTTGACATCCTCTTCTGATTCCACACATACCAGGCATGCAAGTGGTATACATTCATATATGCAGGCAAAATGCCCATATGTATAAAATACTTCAGGGACCCCAATGGAGGAGTTAGAGAAAAGACTGAAGAAGCTGCAGGAAGAACAGCAATATCAACCAACCAGACCCTCAGGGACTAACCCACCAACCAAAGAATACACATGGAGGGAACCATGGCTGCAGCTGCATATGTAGCAGAGAATTGCCTTATCTTGCATCAGTGGGAGGGGAGGCCCTTAATCCTGTGAAGGCTCTATGCCAGAATGCTAGTGTAGTGAGGGTGAGTAGGGGAGCACTCACATAGAATCAGAGGGAGGGATTTGGGAATAGGGGGTTTGCAGAGCAGAAACTCAGAAGGGGGATAACATTTGAAATGTAAATAAATAAAATAACACATAAAAACTTTAAAAGAAAATCAAGAGAATTGATATTAACAATACTGATGCTTCCTGCTCAAGGAAAAAAAAAGGTTTTTTGTGTTTCCATATGAATTTGGAATTTTTCTTCTGTTTGTATGAAGAATATCATCAGAGTTTTATGGGAATCTCAATTATTCACTATATTGCTTTTAGCTATGTAGGCATTTTTAATGGATACATTCTGTCAACCTATAAACATGGGGTGTCAGCTTCATTCTAATATTTTATTTCTAAAGTTTTTAAAATAATTTTCATTATAGTGTTCTTTTATGACTTTGGTTTATTCCTAGTTGTTTTCTTGGGAGTGGCCATTATTAACATTACTAGAAAAAATAATAATTATTAAATGCTATTTTTATCCTGCTACATTACTGAACTTGCTTATCAGATTTAAGAGTGTTCTAGTGAAGTCTCCAAAGAGTTTTTCATATATTGGCTTATATCATCCACAAATGAAAACAATTGGATTTGTTATTTCCCATTTATATCTTTGTCTTGGTCATATTCTCCTGGGCTGGATTTCAAGCACTCACTGAAAAAGAGTGGTGACAGCAGCCACTTGGTGTTATTCCTGTCTGTGGTGAAATGCTTTCATATTTTTCTCCATGCAGTATGATGGGGGCCATCAGTCTTTAATTATAGCTTCTACTATGTCAAAGTGAAATCTTGTTTTACTTTCTTCAAGATTTCATCATGAAAGGAGGTCATACTTTATCCTAGCATTTTCCTGTACATCTTAAGACAATTGTATTGGGGGTGAGGACTTGGTTTGGTGGGTAAAGACCTTGCTATGAAATATGATGTCTGGGATGAAATATGAAAGCAAAGTGTGGAGCAGAGACTGAAGGAAAGGCCATCCAGAGACCACCCCACCTGAGGATCCATCTCATACACAGCCACCAAACCTGGACACTATTGTGGATGCTGGGAAGTGCTTGCTGATGGAAACCTGATATGGCTTTCTCCGGAGAGGCTCTGCCAGAGCCTGACAAATACAGAGGTAGATACCTGCAGTCAACCATTGGACTGAGCGAGGAGGTCCAGATGGAGGAGTTGGAGAAGGGACCAAAGGAGCTGAGGGGGTTTGCAGCCCCATGGAAGGAGCAACAGTGTCAACAGGCCAGACTCACTGGAGCTACTGGAGACTGGACCACCAACCGAAGAATACATGTGGAGAGACCCATGGTGCTGGCCATATATGTAGCAGAGGAGGGCCTTGTTGGACATCCATGGGAAGAGAGGCCCTCCATCCTGAGGGTTTTTGATGCCCCAGTATAGGGGAATTCCAGGGCAGGAGGACAGGAGGAGGGAGTATGGGATAACGGGTTTCCAAAGGGGAGACCTGGAAAAGGGAAAACATTTGAAATGTAAATAAAAATATCCAATAAAAAGAAAATATTAAGAAAAAAAGAAATATGATGTCCAGAGTTGAGAATCTCAGCACCTACATAAAAGTCTAGGGATGGCCATATACACCTGTAACCTAGCATTGAGGTTGGGTGTGATCAGAGATAGGAGTATTTCTGAAGCTTCCCAGCCAATAAGTCTAGCTAAAACATACTGAGATCCAAGTGCAGTAAGAGATATTGACTCAGGAGGTGGGGGGGGGGGCGCAATAGAAGAGGATGCATAATATCTTACTCTGGTCTCCACAAACATATGTAAAACACACATACACACACACACACTTAATTGCATTATATTTTTCTTGACTGGCGTTATTGATTTATAGGAGTTGAAACCATTTTGCATTTCTAGTGAATCCAATATATATATATTGGATATATATATATATATAATCTCTTGATGTATCCTTGAATTTGGCCTGCAACACTTTTGAGGAGTATCTTTTCTATGTACATTGGGAAATTGACCTTGACGTTTGTTTTAATGTGTATCCCTCTCAGTAGCATCAGAAGACTACCAGCTTCATGCAATTACTTTGGGAGTATTCTTTTTCTTCATATTTTATGGAATCCTTTGAGAAACATTACCCTTAGTTATTTTTTATGGAAAATAATTTTTTCTCATATAATAATATCTTGCTTAAGGTTTCTGCCTCACTCCACTAAAGCCGTTTTTTCTAAGTTTCCCTTGTAACCTGCATCCAGCCTTTTGTGTATCTCATTAGAAAATAAATGGGCTTCTATGGCATAATAAATATAACATAATATAATATAGTATAATATAATATGAAAACAAAACTAAAAATTTAGAAAAACAATCAGAAGGAACAGAGCCCAATAGAAGGTATAAGAAACAGAGACTTAATCATTTGTACATTCAGAGATCCTGTAAAAACACTAACTTAAAAGCCATGATACATATGCAAAAGACACTTTTTCCACCTCCTCTTCCATAGAGCTCTCTAACCTCTGAGGGGAGGGATTTGGTGAAGACATCCCCTTTAGGGCAGTGTGTTTCAAGGTCTATCATCCTCTGCATAATGTCTGGCTATAGTTCTCTGTATTTGTTCTCATGTGCTGCAGGAAGAAGCTTCTCTGATGATCTGATGATGGCTGAACAAGAGACTGGTCTGTGATTATAACAGAATATCATTAGGAGTCATTTTATTGCTACTTCTTTTTTAAGAACAGTATTACTTAGTTTTATCCTAGGTCCTTGGTCTATCTAGTCTGATTCTTTGTTACCTAAAGAAAATATGATATGGGCTCCATATGGAAGAGTGGACCTTAAGTCAAATAAGATATTGGTTGGTTACTCACACAAAACCTGTTTAACTATTGCACTAACATACTGTAGGTCAATGGTTCTGTGTCTGGGTTGGTGATTATGTTTCTCCCTTGATAGCCTGCATAGTAACTTCCTATATTAAAGACAGTAGCACACTGAAAAGAAAGGTTCTAGGTAGACACCAGCTCAACTTCTCCAAGTTCAATGAGTAGTGGAGGTATTATCTTCAGCAATGAGGCCTGGCCATCCATTTTTGAAGAGCAATCTATAGCCTTGGCAACAACCTGGGTTTTATTGGGGGGTTGGTTCCATAGGGGACCCCTTTGGCCAACAACTCAATTAGAAATAACCTAATATTGGTACCAGAAACTTCATTTGGTGACAAAAGATGTCTAGTTGGTACTCTGTCTCCCCATTATTCCATTATTTAGCTAATTAAATTAGATCTCCTTCCCATATGCACATATTTTATGAAGATTCTACTGTATTAGGCTTTCATACTACCTCTTAAAAGCAATTGATTTAGCTGCCTCTCCCTCATATTTCTTCCCTTATTCCCTCTTCCTACCTCCTCCCTTTCAAACCTACTCCTCCACTCCCCCTATCCTGTGTCCATCTAAAATTATCTATTCTATTTTTTGTTTCCTAATGAGAGCTATTTGTCCCCTCCTAGTCCCCTACTATGTGGTTTTATAGACTGTAGCTTGATTATAATTGACTTAAGAGCTAATATCTACATATAAGTTATTACATGCCATATTTGTCTTTCTGGGTCGGGGATATCATACTCAAGAAGATTTTTTTTCTAGTCCCATCCATTTGCCTGCACATGTCATAATTTCATGTTTTACAGCTAAGTAATATTCCATTGTGAGAATGTACCATGCTTTCTTTATCCATTCATCTGTTGAGAGACAAGGATGTTTCTACCCTCTGGCTATTATGAATACAGAAACACCAAACATGGTTGAGCAAGTGTCTCTGTGGTAGGATAAAACATCCTTTGGTTATATGTCCAAGAATGGTATAGTTGGATTGTGAGATACATCAATCCCAACTTCCTGAGGAACTACCAAAATTATTTCCATAATGGATTTTTTTTCTCAATGTATCATTTTTTGAGTTGTTTATATATTTTAAATACTAGCCCTCTACTGAATGTGTAACTCCACTTTTCCATTCTGTAACGCTTCTTTGTCCAAATCATGGTGTCCTTTGAATTATAAAAGCATCTTAGTTTCATGAGGACACATTTATTAATTGTTTATCTTACTGCCTATGCTGATGATGTTTTATTCAGACAGTGGTATCCTGTGCCAATGAGTTAAAGGCTATCCTCCACTGTCTCATCTATTAGGTTCAGTGTATCTGGTTTTATAGTGAGGTCGTTGATCCATTTGGAGTTGAGTTTTGTGCAGAGTGATAAGTATGGTTTCATTTGTATTTTATCACATGTAGATATCCAGTTTGGCCAATACCTGTTGAATAAGTTGCCTTTTCTCCATTGTATAGTTCTGGCTTCTTTATCAAATACCAGGTGTCCATAACTATGTCTATTTACATCTGACTATGGAATTTGATTCCACTAATCAACACATCTATTTTTGTGCCAATATCATGCTGTTTTTATTACTATAATTCTGAAGTACAATTTGAAATCGAGGGTAGTATCAGAGATTCCACAAACAATATGTTTTGTACTGGGAGCTGACACTTAGAAATGGAGATGAATTGGCAGGAGAATGAGGAGGTCCATAGGAGGAAGAAAAGCAGAGTATTTCACCAAGATTTGCTAGTCTCCTAGGAATGGAGGCAGAGAATGAGGAGATGCCACAACAGGAAGCCTGCAACAGAGTTAAGTAGGAAACTAGAGGGTTAGCTATGTGGAAGAGAAGGGAGAGTGAGAATCTGAAGCTAAGCCACCTGCTCATTGGCTTACTTGCTTCCATGGCAAACTTGGCGAGAGGGTACCCAGAGAATTCCAGTTTGGCTTGAGGTCTGAGATAATATAATGAGTAAGAAGGGAAGTTGGAGGGAAGAAATCTTCATGACCACTTGAAGATGGGTCCAGAGAGGAAAGGGAGGCCAAAGCAGGTGGTCTGCTACAGAGCAGGCATAAGACTGAGGGACTGGAATATTAAGAAAAGAGAGGTGACCGTCTGTAGTTAGCCTACCTGCTTCCTGACTAAGTGGCCTGCAGGTATCCAGGGAATGTCTGCAGGAGGTGAAGGCTGTGATAAAGGGAGGAATAAGGGGCTGACTGGAGGAGAAAAATCTTATGATTCATTGGAGATGGCAGCAGAGAGCAAGAGGAGGCTGTACAGAGCTGTGAATGAGACTGGGGATTGTACTTGGAGGAGATGAGGAAGAGAGATGAGTAGTGATCTGCAGTTAGCCTACCTGCTTCCCTGGATGGAGTCATTATTGGTTATTAAAGGCTACACAAATTCATCAGTGAATAATCCAAATCTGGACTCCTAGCCTTGTGAATGGAAGTTTCATGAACATATACAGATAGAGATTGATCTTTCTTCATGGAAAGAAATGATTTGTACCTCCTAGTCAAGTATCTTGATAGTATCATTCCACCCTGCCACCACAACCACACACTGGAAACCTGAATCACTGCATTGTAAATGTTATTAACATTATTTGAAAAGATTTTTGAAGGTTTAAATATTAAGAATAAGGGAAGATTTTAGAATACCCTTTAAAATTGGTGTTTTGTTTTATACCAACTAACATTTTTCAGAGAAAAGAAAAAACATTCCAATCTTAATACATCAAAAACACACAATAACTACTTATATAGATAGAGATTTATTTTCCTAACATCACATATACTTCATACACTGAAAGTCATAACTTACAATTTTTAATTTTCTGATGGAGTGAAAGCGTAGTTATATAATCAATCTGTTTGTCATTCTCAGTTCAAGCTATCATAAATTATACAACTACTCAACACCTTGTTATAAAATAAGATTAGTTTTAAAGCCTTTTTCCTAACTATTGGCTCATCATTCTATGTTAAAGGGAATCTTATCCCATCTATGCTGCTTGGTAAATTGGATGCATTCACTGCTTTGTTGGTTCATGATGCTTAAAAGTTTTTACAGGATCATCAAGACATAGCCCCACCATAAATATAGAAGCATCAGTACGTATAAAGGAAATAAATACTAACACTGATTAGTGATGTCTGGGAAAGAACAAAGTGTGCAAATAAAGCATACAAACTGAATTCTCAAACCAATCAATTTATCCCTGAAAATACAAATTTACATGTGACAATAGATAATATCATAATGCAAAGAATATATCAGTACTATATAACAAAACATCAGGTTTAATATGCTATAGTCAGGCAATCAGAACAGATAATTGGTCTACTATTTTAAAGAATTAGCTCTTAAAAACAAGTAACATGTATAATAATAATGATGATATACTGTTTTCAGGCATATATGGATTATAAATATTAGTTAAGACTTTGAAATATAACCTACTAAATAAACTTATTATAAAGTAAGAAAAAGAAAATATAGTTAATATGTTTACTGGGAGCTGCTCTCACATCGCTAACCCCATAGTGGAACATTATATTTTTTCAATCAAGGAACCTGATATAAAGAAGAAATCAAACCTGAAAAAAAAATTCAACATTATTCAGTAACACTGATAAAGGAGGTAAAGCTGTATTTTCCAACTCTCAAACTTGAACATTTGTAAAACTGCTGTCTGTGGTGGGCTTTTAATCATACACATGCCTTAGAATCGTTACACATTTACACCAGCAAGGTATGTTCTTTCTTGTGCTACGCTTGCAATATGCTCATCTGAATATTAATAAAAGCCCTCAGACCCAGAGATCAATATGGCGCCCTGCCATATCAGCGCTCGCACGTGCACACACTCATACACACGGACACACACATGCACACACACACACACACACACACACACACACATATATATATATATATATATATATATATATATTTCTGATCTGTTTGGACTTATTTGAAAATACTATGTTTCTTATGAGCTCATTTCATTAGTCAGGGGCTGTGTTAATAGTCTGTGCTGTCATCAGAAACCATGTTGAAGTCCATGATTCCTATTCCCATCGACTGCAAAGAGCAAGAAATCTGCTTTGGCAGTGATTTCTGTGATTGCAGATGCATAGTTGAAAGGGAGGAACATGGAAGGTTTCTCTGTAACAATCCTTACCCTCATTTCAACCCCAACCCCAAAACAGTAATAGCCTAAACAGGAAGTCATCAAAGAGAACACTTCAGTGTGATAAGGATGCTGAAGTGTGGTTCTCCACAGTAGATGACTTCTGGCAGGGGTGCAGGAGAGGAATGAGTCAGTTCTATATAAGGGGGGGGCAACTTAGAATTTGACCATGCTCTAATGAGTATACAGACAACACAGATTGGACTTCTTTCCTATTTTCCTTCTTATTTTTTTTTTTTTTGAAAGAGGGTAGGTCACAAGGGTGATGAGGCAGATGTGGAAGAAATGGGAAATGAATAATATCAAGAAGAATGATGATAAATTCTCAAAGAATTAATAAAAATATAATGTTTAAAAAGGTTCTGGCTTAAGTAGTCTGCTATGCCCAGTAGACTGCCATTCTCCTGCCACCTCTTTACCCAAGTCCATCAGACCTGTGGTTCCTGAACCATACAGATCTGGCATCTGCTGAAGCAGAAGCATACAGCCCAAAGACACCCATCAGAGACTTGTCACACCAGGACCATTGAGGTTAAACACACTCCCAATACCTACTACAACAGGAACATCCCAGGACCAAAGCCACCCAAATGTCTGAAGGGCCTCAAAAGGATACAATCAACAAAAGCCAGGACAATATGACACCATCAGAGCATAGCTACCCTACTACATACAGCAAGTCCTGGATATCATAACAAACAAAGCACAAGAAAATTACCTTAAACCAAATCTTATAAAGATGATAGAAGCCTTTAACGAAGAAATTAATGAATCCCTTAAAGAAACACAGGAAACAGGAACCTTAAAGAAACAGGAAAATACAATCAAACAAGGAAAGGTCTTTAGAGAAGAAACAAATGAGTCCATTAAAGATATACAGGAAAGTAAAATAACACAGGTGAAGGAAATAAATAAAACTCTGTAAGACTTGAAAATGGAAAAAGAAGTAATAAAGAAAGTACAAACCAAGGAAATTCTGGAGATGGAAAAAGTAGAGAAGAGAACAGGAACAATAGACGCAAGCATCACCAACAGAACACAGGCAACAGAAGAATGAATTTTTGGCGTAGAAGATACAATAGAAGAAATTGATATATCAGACAAAGAAAATTTCCTGAAACAAAACATCCAGGAAATATGGGGTACCATGAAAAGACCTAACATAAAAATAGTAGAAATAGAAAAAGATGAAGAGTCCCAGCTCCAAGGCCCAAAAAAAGATGTCTCAAGAATATCATAAATGAAAACTTTCCCAACCTAAGGAAAGAGATGCCTATAAATATACAATAAGCTTGTAGAACATCAATTAGACTGGAACAGAAATTGAATTATCCTAGCACACAATAATCAAAACATAAAATCTGTAGAAAAAGGAGAGAATACTAAAAGTGGCAAGGAAAAAAGGTTCAGGTAACATACAAATCAGACCTATCAAAATTACACCCAACTTCTCAACAGAGTTTCTCAAAGCTGATAGGGCCAGGACAGATATGGTTCAACATCTAGAATACCACAGGTGCCAAACTAGACTACTATATCCAGGAAAATTCTCCATCACCATGGGGAAAACAGATATTTCAAGACAAATCCAAATTCAAACAATATCTTTACACAAATACAGCCTTACCAAAAAAAAACATACTAGAAGGAAAACTCCAACCCAAGATGGATAACTACATCCTAGAAAACACAGGAAATAAGTAATTTCATACCAGCAAAAAATAAGGAAAGCACAGAGAGAGAGAGAGAGAGAGAGAGAGAGAGAGAGAGAGGGAAACACCACCAAAATCAAAATAGCAGGAAATAATAATCACTGGTCATTAATATCTTTCAATATAAATGGACTCAATTCCCCAATAAAATGGCACAAGCTAACAGAATGGATGCAAAAACAGGATCTGTAGTCATTCTAGCTGGACTGCCTTATCTAGCCTTAGTGGAAGAAAGTGTGCCTAACCCTGCAGATACTTGATTTGTCAGGATGGGGTAATACCCAGGGAGGCCTCTACTCTCTCAGAGGAGAAAGGAGAGGAAGGGAGAAGGATTGTGGAAGAAGGTGACCCAGAGTGGGGGCAGTGAGTGGGATATAAATAAATACATAATAATAATAATAATAATAATAATAATTAATAATAATAATAATAATGATTCTGAGACACCATTGGTTGTATCATTGGGGAAAATCCAGTTTATAGATTTTTGTTTTAAAATAACTAAATATTTGAGTAGTGACATAAGGAAATAATGGGGTAAAATATTATTGAGAAGGGGAACATAGGAAATAATGGGGTAAAATATTATTGAGAAGGGGAACATAGGAAATATAGATATAAGAGGTAATAGAAAGACTGTTGATTTATAAAAAAGGAAGACATAAATAGTATTTTATGACAATATGCAAGTTAAAACATAGTAACTTAACAATTAAAGAACAAACGTCTATTTTCTTTTCTGTTTTTGAGAACTTTTAGTTCAGATCCAGAGTCCTTTTTTGATTGGATGCTTTTGTTTGTTGTGCTTTGTTTTAATCACAATTCTTTGTTTTTTAAGCTCTTAATCCTCTCTTGGATATATAATTGGCAAGATGTCCCCTGCTCAGTGAGCCTCCTCTTCACTCCATTGATTGCTTCCTTTGCAGGCAGAAGCTCCTTAGTGTAATGAGGTTCTATTTGTCAGTTATTGGACTTAATTCCTGAGCAAATGGAGTCCTATTAAGAAAGCCCTTTCCTAAACTTATACTTTGTAGGGTTCTTCACTGTGCATTATTATATAAATGTGAAAAGTTGAATTAAGTGTCTACTAAAGAAGAAACAGAGGAATTGTATGTGCAACTTGGCAGCATGATATTCTGAAGAAACTAAATAACACAAACTGATGGATAGCCCCTGCTACTAGAGAGAGAGAGAGAGAGAGAGAGAGAGAGAGAGAGAGAGAGAGAGAGAG